>JACXGJ010000141.1:0-158279 GCA_016801105.1 Esox niger
ACAGTAGGAATCATTTCATCTGTGTTCTGATCTAGTCACACGCAGCCTACAGTGGGAATCATTTCATCTGTGTTCTGATCTAGTCACACGCAGCCTACAGTGGGAATCATTTCATCTGTGTTCTGATCTAGTCACAAGCAGCCTACAGTGGGAATCATTTCATCTGTGTCCTGATCTAGTCACACGCAGCCTACAGTAGGAATAATTTCATTTGTGTTCTGATCTAGTCACACGCAGCCTGCAGTAGGAATCATTTCATGTGTGTTTGGGCTAACTTAGTGTGTGCATGTGTGTATGAACACACGTGTGTGTGTCTGAGCCACTTATGTATGTGTACGTGTAGGGATCTGATGGACATGCATTTCTGGGTTAGGATTAGGCCTCAGGTTCCCACAAGGATAGAAAATAGAAAACACATGGGTGTGTGTGTGTGCATGGCCGATGGCCTGCATGTTATATGCATCCTATAATCTACTATTGAATACCATTGAATTGTGCAGTGCCTTGCACCCTTGACTCCTTATTATGTGATTCCTTGACTCTTTGCACACTTTACACCTTAATTTCCCATCACACTGTCATGCAATAGCATGGTAGGTTGAGAACACTTTGGTATCGGATTTCATCATTCTTATGTCACATCGTCGGGTGCATGGGACACACAGTGTTCCTGATGCACCAATGTTTGTGTCCATGGAGATGAGACAGGGCATTGTTAAGACATGCTGTGCACATGTTAGAGAGCACGCTAGTCTGGGGAAATCAGTTCCCCAGTGAAACCCTATTGCCAGTTTAGTGCACTACTTTGACTAGAGCCCTATCAGCCCTGTTCAAATGTAATGTACTGTATAAGGAATCAGTTGCTGTTCGGTCCCAAGGGAGGTATTGTAAATAGCTGTGTGTTAATTAAGCTCCTCAGAGCCAGGCGTGTGCTATGTTAGTTCCTGACATTTGGTTACGACATGACATCATCACCTTGTGTTTTTTCAGCACTGCAACTGTCTCATCATTCATCAAAACAGGTCTCCTTCAGCTATTTTTCAGCTTCATCAGGGTGAGAAACCATTCAGTGATTGCATTAATTTTGTATTATTCTAGTATTACTAAACTATGTTATATTTTCCAAACTATCCTTCTCTGTTTTTGTTTCCTATTACTTTGCACATGTAGTGTGGCGTTCCTTAAGGGTTTCCCCTCTCAGTCGCAGCTGTGTTATAATCTGGCTTTCAGATAAGCCCATACACTAGGCTCAATGTGTGGTATACAGCACATCTTTGAATTGACACTTATGTCATATGGTGTTTACACAGGATTGCTTTTTAAATGAGCAGCGACCCCTCAGTGTATACCTTGCAATCTAGGACCGGTGTTGCATACATGCCTGCTCACGGGACTAAATGAGTTCTGAAGTATTTGCACAGCCACAGACGGGAATGAACAGCAGCTGGGCTCATAATTGTAATTCATGCTCCTAAAAAACTCTGCCTAAGAGTGAACTGTAACTACCTCAGACACACCATCAGTGTGCTTATTGTTCCTCTCATATTGTTTCTGCGTCGGTTCTGTCAGTGGTAATCCTAGTATTCACAATACTTAAACTAATAAAATTCAGTCATTATTTATCTGTCAATAGAAGTAAATGCTCACCAAAATAAATGGAATGAAACCACTAACTGTAAAGGAATAACAAAAAATAATAGAATGATTAATAAAATACACAGATTAACAAAATAGAATGTATTGAAACTCCTACCTGTAAATTGATTAACCAAATAGAATAGAATGAAACTCCTAACTCTAAATGGACTGACCGAATATAATGAAGCACCTAACCGTAAATGAATGAACCAAATGGGATAGAAGTAAATTCCTAACTGTTAATGGATTAACCAAATGGAAGGAAACACCTAACTGTAAGTGGATTAAACTGATACAATAAAATTCCTAAATGTAGATGGATTAACCAAATGGATGGTAGTCTTATTGATCTAAATAAAACAAACTAATGAACGTTTTAAGGATTTTTTGCAGCAGTGAACCACCACCATATATTCCATGTTGATCTTGAGTCCAATGGTGATGTTAATTAAATGAACAAATTGGAACAAGCCATTGAGTTTTGATCCAGAGTTTTTGCTCCTCTTGTACCACCACCAATATAAAAAATGTATTAAAACACTTGCAGCTTTAGTCACAAATACTATATTTGTTCAGAGGCAAAGTGAGCTGTTATTTAAGAATTTCCACTTGTCCACAGCAGAGTTCAATAAAAAGGCAAACCTGATCATCAACAAATTAAGTTAGACATTTGGTTTTAAACATTCATAATAATCCTTCTGGTTTGACTGTTGAAGTGAAGGCTTTATCTGAACGGTTTAATAAGAACATTAACAGAATTTTCACCATTACAGTGATCCTAAGTAAAATAACATTTACTGTACACTTATTGTAACTTTTAAAAATATTTTTTACTTTCCGATGCCAGGGTTTGTTTTTATTAGATGTTAAGAAAGAAAATCAAGCAACATTCCTAACATACACCTTACATGGGCGTCACATCCTGGCATGCAGGCTTGCCGTACCAGTGAGATCCAATGCTCCTTCATTTGGACTGTGGTTTATCGTAACTACGCTCACTTGTGTTCCTGATCACTGTCCTTATTAAAGTTCCTCCTCTCCTAGTGTTTTGTGGGCCTTTGTTTGGTCCCATCCACTGTAACGTTGTTCTGTTTTATCTTGTGATTTAGTTCCTGTTTTGTAGTGTCTTACCTCCATGTGACAGCGTTACAATTGGATAATCTTGAAATTCTTACTTTAACGCTAACTTTCATCAAGGGAAATGCAGCTCTGGAAAAAATTAAGAGTCCACTCCAATTTTTTCTAAAATCACAATTTTTACAGGTATGGCAGCCATTCCATTCCAGCGTCTGTTAAATTTCAACACAGGCACACCTCATTTTACTTAATGAGGTACCGATTAGGTGATTACCTGAACCAAATCAAATTTAATGAGGAAAAGTATACATCACTATTCTCTTGCAATGGGACCAGCTAGATGGCAAAAACAGTGCAACTAGAACCTCAAAATAATAATAATTTGAATGAAAAAATAACTATTCAGCCTGACAAAATAATTGAAAAGAAAAGCTTTGAGTGAGGAAAAGAAGGGTTAAATTCTAGCTGTACTGGCAGAGGGATACAGTGAGCGTCAGGTTGCTTCCATCCTGAACATTTCAAAGATGGCTGTTCATAAGAACAAGGTCCAGCAACAGACATTGGGGACAACAAAGCTACAGCCTGGCAGACGATGAAAACGACTGTCCACTGACCGAGATGACCATCAACTCATTCGAATGTCACTCAACAACTGTAGGATGACATCATGTGACCTACAAAAAGAATGGCAAACAGCAGTTGGGATGAAATGCACAGCGAGGACGGTTAAAAAAAAGCAGGGCTGAAGTTGTGCAAAGCCATAAAAAAAGCCCTTCATCTATGAGAATCAAAGAAGAGCAAGGCTGAAGTTTGTTAAAGACCATAGGATTGGACTGTAGAAGAATGGAGTAAGGTCATCATCTCTGACGAGTGAAATTTTCAGTTTTGCCGGACGCATGGTCATCTATTGGTAAGACGGAGACCTGGAGAGGTCATCAGTGATGATCTGGGGATGCTTCAACAAGGCTGGAATTGGGCAGATTTGTCTTTGTGAAGGATGCATGAATCAAGCCAAGTACAAGATTATCCTGGAAGAACACTTGCTTCCTTCTGCTCTGACAATGTTCCCCAACTCTGAAAATTGTTTTTTCCAGCAGGACAATGCTCCATGCCACACAGCCAGGTAAATTAAGGTGTGAATGGAGAACCACCAGATCAAGACCCTGTCATGGCCAGCCCAATCTCCAGGCCTGAACCCCATTGAAAACCTCTGGTATTTGATCAAGAGGAAGATGGATGGTCATAAGCCATCAAACACAGCTGAGCTACTTGAATTTTTGTGTCAGGAGTGGCACTAAGTCAGCAATGTGACAGACTGGTGGATAGCATGCCAAAACGCATGGATAGCTGTGTTTAAAATTCAGGGTTATTCCACCAAATATTTATTTCTGAACTCTTCCTAAGTTAGAAAATCAGTATTTTGTTGTTGGAAATGAATATGAATTTGTTTTCTTTGCATTATTTGAGTACTGAAAACAAAGCATGTTTTTTGTTTATTTTGACCAGTTGTTATTTTCTACAAATAAATGCTCTAAATGACAATATTTTGGGAGGAATTTTGGAGTAATGTAGTTTGTAGAATGAAACAAAACATTTCATTTTACTCAAATACATACCTATGAATGTCCTGAGAAATCCTGAGAAAATTCTAATTTTGCAGAGGTCTCTTAAATTTGTATATAACTATTCTTTCTTTTCAATGTCAGTATATATTTTCAGGACTATGAACATCTGTAACGTCATTGTTTCTGAATGTGATGGTTGATAATGTAGAACATAGCTTCAAAAGCGCAAAAACAGCTTTTGCGTTCACCACAGGTTAAGTGCTTTTTCTCTGGTGTATTATTTTGACTTTTGCTAAAGTAATTATTGATGTGTTGAAGATGCTTGGTAAATACATCTGGTAGAATTTGTCTCCCAATATAATGATTTTCAAATTGTAGTTTTATTGGAAGCAGCAACTCCCAATTGGCTAAGGAGTGTCCAATCAATGCACAGATTACACAGTCAAAGAAAGTAGATTTGCTGTATATGCACCGATAGGCACATGTACTGAATATAGTCTCATTCGTTTTTTTATTACATTATATCCTAGAAAAGGCAATATGACATTATATTTGTCACATTCCAACTGTTAAAGGGTCATAAAAAATAACATTTGAAAAAGTACAAAAATGTGTGGTGCCAGGCAATGGATAGCTTTAATTAAGTTTAACATACTTGAAAAAATAAAACAATTCTAAGGTACTTTGTACCTTAACAAAACCACTACAGATGAAAAGTGTTGTGAGGAAATTGACAAACGCGCCTCTCAGGAATTACGTTTCTATGGAACTATTTTGTAAATTATCATCACATGGTCGTAAAAATGTGTTAGTTAACGACCAGGTTTTGGTTATAGATTGCCATATACTGAATACTGTATCTGTGTAACACAACGTGACAGGAAGTTACAGAGACATGCAGATACTATTCATTTGTTTTGTGTCAGTAGGACACTCACCATTGCATCCACGTTATGTAAACTGCATACATAATGGATACACTAAAAGCTGGAACTGAGATGTTGCTATTTCCTTTTCCTGTTTGTGTGTGTGTGTGTGTGTGTGCGTGTGTGTGTGTGTGTGTGTGTGTGTGTGGGTGAGGTCTGTGTTTTGGGATGTGTACTGTGATTTATTGCAGCATCAGTGTATGCTTAAGCTGTACTTATTACTGAGTGTTGTGTAGGATGACGGTGGTCAGCTGAAGGTTGGCTATCTGTCTGGCTTTGGCAGATATTCATACTGTATTTCTAATATAGTTTAATTAATACACTCAATGTTTCACTTTCACGTTAAAGTACTGTACCACCCTGTTTCTTTTTCACACCGACATACTGTGCCTGCTTCAGTTCATGTTCTGGTTGCATTTTTTATTCATACATTAAGAGCTGTCACTTTTATAACCATGAAACCACCAGATATGTATGTATGGAAAAAAAATTAAAATGGTCACAACCAAAGAACCAAAACTGAGAAAAAAGTGTGTTAAATGAAAAGCTGACTGAAGACGTGAAAGCCGATCAGACATCAGTGGACGAATAAGCTCTTCCTGGTTCCTGGTCATTATCTTAACCTATGTTGCTTGTGCAGTAAGCAATTACATATTATATAGCTATCTAGTATACCAGCTGCACTGTAAAAAAAATAAAATTGTCTGCTGGGGTGCCAGAAAAATACTGTTAAAAACAGATTTTTGTTTATATAGTGTAAAATTACATTATCAATGTGTAGAAATACGGAAATACACATTACTTCAAATAAAGTATATTGATGTAATTGCACAGCAAGAATCCATTTTCTCCCACAAATACTCCCTTTTGATGCTGCCCTCAATAGCTTTTAAAAAAATGTGTTCTTCAAGTTTAATGCATTTATACATCAGCTATTTATTTATTTTATGACTCACACCGTACCAACTTCTATCAGACACAATGTTGGGAGATATATCCAAGAATCAGAGCTCCCAAAGAAATTCATACAAATCAGCAAATCACACCAAATAGAATTGTCTTCTTTTCTATGTTTGGCACACAAACATGACCAAAAAACATTCCAAAGGGTAACACTGTACATAAAGCAAATACAAGCTCTGTCACCTTCATATCAATGAAACACAAACAAACATAAACATTTACATAATGAACTGCCACAAAGCATGCAGGGATATCAATAATAAAAAAAGAAATACTCTGTATTTATGCAGTTTCTTTGTAAATGGCTAATCAAAGTCTGTGGATAAACAAATAATTATTGTGTTTTTTGGTAACAGATTTTTCCAGTTATTTTACAGGACAAATGTTAAATGAAGGTTTCAATGTGTAATTTTAAACATAATTTGACTGTCATTCTGAAATACAGAGAATTACATGTACAATTTTAAAATAACATCGATTTTTTACAGTGTAGCTAGCTACTGTGCATTCACTAGCTTTCTAGTACACTTTACGCTAGCGGTTGCTATAGTACACACAAACAAATGCATACTAGTTAGATCAACACTGAATTGAAAATGTACCTCTTTATTTAAAACTTTTTTTGCTATTGGCAAATTTGCAAATGTTTATAAAGGTAATGGCAGTCATATAACCATTATAAAAAATTCCTTGAACATCACAGCTCTGAATACATTTACAGTTTCCTGGTATTGCTGGCTTTTTAACTCGATTGATTGAGCTCACAAGTGCCCAAGCCACCACAAGAAGTCACTAGAGCGCAGCAACACCAAGCAACCATATTAAATTACTTATCACCCCAAACCTAGGCAATGCTGGCCAATTGCGCCACCCCTGGACTAATCCAGAAGCAGGATTTGACGCCGCTAACTGCAAGGCAGTGACTTTTACACTGCAACATTCAGGGACACAAGACTATATGTCTTACCAGGAATAACCTCTACCACTCCTTTTCATTTCATCTTCATGTTTTGATCCTCTGTTCTTTCAGAATGTGACAAAATGTATTTATATGCTTTTGGTAATGCAAAGCGTACGTACTTCTAATGCAGTTGTTGAGTTTCAGGATTATCCTTTATCGGCAGTTTGCTTTTCGCTGACTGTTGTTGTCTCCTGGTCATATGATGTCTTTCCACATAGAGTACTGAAATTCCTGATGATGAACCAAGTGTCAAGCCTATCTCAGTTATAATACAAACTGCTGTATATTATGCCGACTGAACCTCGGCAGACCATTGTGTTTATTCACCTGTCCTGTGACAAGATGTCACTGTAAAATCAGAGCTCCATTCCAGTAATAACAAAACAGTGATTTTGAGGCACCTGAAAATAAACTAAGCCAATTTGATCTCACTGTGTTTTAATTCGGAGTGCTCTGACTTGGCCATACGCTTGCCTGTCGACATCTGCTAGACTGGATGAGTTGACTGCTTACCTGTACCGTGGTGGGATGTTGGAAAGGGAAAAGAAGGGGATTAAGGAGAGAGGACCACATAGGACACCAGATGGGCACATGCTGCTCACCTAGTCAGGCAACCAAAACCCAAACAACTGTCTCACTCTCTCACTCTCACTTTCTAATTGCCCGATAGTGAAACAGATTGTTTCTGCTCTCTTCCAGTACTGCAGTTCGAGTGCCTTTCTTTTAATTAATGTTAGAAAATACAATTATAGATGGAGAACATGCCTCATTAAACAAACATAAACAACTTAAAAGTGAATCAGAGCCTTGGTGATCCACTGTGCACATAATCATGTGTATTCATTCACCGCAGACTCTGGTCCTTCCGAAAGGAAGTCGGCGAAAGACGCGCGCTTTTCTTGAACGCATTCCTGCATGCATATCCTCACGGCTTCAGGTCAGTCAGCCTTTCGACAAATGAGTAATGACGAACCTATTAAGCTCGCATTATTTATTGTTCTCTGCAATACCCCAGTCGGGTATCGTAGTTCAACGCTACAAAGCTGGAGCATTTAGAGACTGAGCTGGAGGGGGCAACACAGTAACACCGCGGGTTAACTAACCCTTAATGTGTTTCTTATTGATTATCATTTGGAATCTCTACTTAAAGAGGAACTTGAATGTTTGTGATGCATTACAGGCCTCTTTAGTGGGTCCTGATGGTTTATTGGCAGTTGAATATATCATCTCTGGTTGGGGTGATTGCGTCTGACGTGTACAGGTTTGACCATAAAGTATGATTGCTCGACTGACTGTAACTTTCCCCATGAGAGTGGTCAAACCATAGATGGTGGATAAAATGAGCAGAGAATGGTTATTCTGTCTATTAAGCAGTTGTACACTAAGTTAAATGTGAGAAATAATGTAAACAATTTTATATTTCTCCCACTCAACTTCCAAAATTAGACCGTAATGAGGTGTGAAAAGGGAAACTGTTTGTGGAGCTTGTGGAAATACAAAGCAAATGGAAATAACTGTATACTCAATTTAGAATCAGTACACAAAAGGAAAATGCCTAAGCTCTAGGCTACATCATATTATAATGGTGTGTCCAAGAACATGTTGAAATAAACATATTTTGGAGAGACTATTTGTTGAAACTGTGAATAGCCGAACAAGTAAGCCTGCTGAATGCATTTTTTTAAGTCATGAATGGAGCAGCTTGTTCCCATTGATCTCCTGAATAATGGAAATGGTATTCTTTAGGCGGTAGCTGCAAGTGGGGCTTGTAATGGCTACAACAAGAAGAATTGTACAGTGTTTTAACCCACTGTCCCTGTCAATGGAAAGTTCAAGGTGTGCAACATACTCCAAGTCCCATAATGCAACACACCCCGGGGAAAGCAGGCTGAATTATGCCAACAACAACACTTCTCCTCTGCCCTTTCCATTCATGTCTATATTAAAACCTCCCCAACAGCCAATTAAATACACCCTTCTAGTAAAGAGAGCACTGAGGTATATGACCTGCTCCTCCATTTCCTATAATCAGCCCACTATGGCTTAGTCAAATGGAGGATGGAGGAAGCATTTGTTTGCTCTGCCACTTATGACATAACACAACAGAGGAAGAGCTCCAGAGCTTCGTGCTTTTCCCAAACGAGCCGTAGAAAGACGCGAGGAGAGAGCAGTATCTTCACCACATAGGTATGCCCACCTTGTATTCATATTTAACTACGTTGCGTGCAGCTGGGTCTGTGCTGCCAGGGACCTGCTTGCCTCTCCCTGAATTATTCAGAGATCTGCCTGCCTGTTGTGACTATGCATGTATCTGTGTACGTGTGTGTGTGTGTGTACGTGTGTGTGTGTGTGTGTACGTGTGTGTGTGCGTGTGTGTGTGTGTGTTTCTGCCTGTGTGTGCGTAATAGTGAGGTTTGTCGTTGGCTCTCATGTTCAAAGTGTATATTGTCCAACAACACCGAGAACGTTGGTCTGGACTCAGGATTGTCTGCTCTGGCTACTTCCTTCAACTAGAGCATGTCAGAGGTAATCCTATTGGCATCGTTGTGCCAACGTTACGCCGGGCCGCTCAGGGTCCATTGCACTGCCGAGATTCACTCTATGCACAGCCTATCGGTTCTCTCTGTTTCTCTTTCTCTGTCTCTTTTTCCCTTTCCATTTTTTTCTGTCTCTCTCTTACTTTATCTTCTAGGCATGCACGTATATATTTCGTCCAGCAGTCAGTCTCAGTTGATTATAGGCAAAAGTAAGGTAATCATTGGTATTGGCTAATTGCATTGAAAAGGCTGATTAATTTTGACTGGTTTGGCTCTTGTCCTTTATAGATGTATTATTATTATACATTTTATTTAGCAGTTTAGATGATAAAGTTGCCATTGTATACTGTACAATTATGTAAAAGAGAATGATCATACTTTTTCTATCCATTGTGTTCATTTTGTGAGTCTAACAGCACTGAGAATATATAGAAACATTTTTTTATGATTAGAATTAGTATTTGCTGAAATTAGAAGCCTAATCAGATACTACATGTTTTCATTCCAGGGTACACAGGTACAAAAATAGCAAAGCGTCTCTTATCAATCTCTTATCAGTGCATCTCTACTCTCTTCATTCTATTTCATTTCTCTCTGCGTCTGTCTCTGTCTCTTTTTCTCTCTCCTTCTCACTGTCTGTCTCTCCTCCTCAGTCTCTCTCCTCAACCAACCATCCCCCTCCAGTTTTAGATGGACCTGTCACTGTCAATTTGTTCTCTGGGTTAAAATGAAGTGGAAAGTGCTAAGACCCCTACTCCATAAAGCACTTCCCCCCAGTGGAGGCGCGGTGCACAGAGAAGCTCATCCATGCTGCTAGCTAAGTGCTAACGCTGGACATCTGGAGGTCTGTGGTGTCCGGAGGGGGCTGCTCCTGCTCCAAGCGGGTCTAATATTGCCTAGCTTCCAGTCCCTTCATTTATCATCCCCATTATATACAGAAACCACTACAGCTACTTCTCCGAAATGGCCTCCCAGAGTAGAGCCAATAATAGAGCGGTCATGTTGCCAGCAACCTCTTCATGCGGTAGGTTACACCTCACTCAAAGATTAGCAACCACTCCTAGACGTCATGTCACTGGTGAGAGTGGGTGTGAGTGTTTGAGTTTGTGCATGTGTGTGGTGATTCTGCTTGTGTGTATGTGCCTCTGTGCCTGTGTGTGGGGGGGGGGTTGAGGTGGTTTTCATGCTCTCATGTTCACTGTGTACATACGTGTGTTTGTGAGTGTCCCAGTGAAAGTGCGTGAGTGTTTGCGTGTGTGTGCCAGATGCTTGGGTTGGCACACAGTGTTTCCAGCTGACAACATCTGTCTCATGAATTTGTGTGTGTGTGTGTGTGACCGGGGCATTGGTCAGCATGCCAGGCAGACCCGGGTCCATGTCTTTTCAATCTGCCTACCATGTGTGGGATGTTTGGATCTCTGCACCAGCTGGATTCACCCCAGGCTTAGTCAGTATGTCACGTCTCTGGAGCTCCTTTATGGGTTAATAAGCCGACTGATGTTCTATAATGGCCCAATCCAAAATGAGTAATCCTCAGGGTCACTTAACCCCTGAATCTTTATGGTGGCGTATGACTGCAGCAAGGGTTACACAACGTGCTTTGAAATAATCGTAATACTTCAATTTCATATGGGAGACACGTGATTTACTTAATAATCATGTCGCGCTATGACGAACCGCTTGAATAAAAAAGTCACATTTCGGATTTCAATCTGATAATATATGTTTTGTTTTTACAGGATCTGCAGTGCTAAGGCTTGTGCAGTTGGCAGGCATTGTAGATTATGATCTTCAACATTGGCTCCTGCCGAGTTGATTGGTTTCCATGGTGACAGAGATAGAGACTTTGATGACATAATGCTTGTGCCTTTTCTTTGTCTTTCTTTCATGTCTGATGTGGTTATGGAACGAACCTGGCTTCTGTGCGTGTTGGCACTCTGGTCGCGCCCATTCTGATGGCATGTTCATGTACATATGAGAGAGAGGGTCTCTAAAAATGGCGCAGTGCCTTATGCACTTTGAAGACTGTCACTCCCTGACTTCTCAGTGAGAGAGAGCTTTGGCAGAGAGGCAAGGCAGAGAGGCCTGGCAGAGAGACCAGGCAGAGAGACCAGGCAGAAAGGAGATTGAACAGGGGACAGATCTTGGTCAGCAAGGCAGTGTCAGTGTTTGCCATGATGCTCGGGCAGTTGGACCTCTACACAATGCAAGGATTCTGCTCATGTCTAGGGCCCCATTTCTACATGGTTCTGACTTGCAACCTCTGTCTTGATTTGTCCTCATTTCATTTGTGTCCATGTTTTTATTGTAGATGAAAAACACATTGTTGTCTGATTTTCATCAAATGTCGTTGGTGTGAACAGACCTGTCTGGATCAGTGCAGCATCAGACGCAACAATGCGTGACAGTGGTTAGGCAAAAGTGTTTATCTGAGGAGTTATGATTTATTAACTTTTTTGTCTGTGGCACTCTCGTATTTTTTATGTTCTGAAAGACCAAACATCACGAGGAGTTTATAGGAAATTTGACCGCCAGTATTTTCACTCATAATCAAAAAATGTAAACAAACATTGTATCTCAATGTAATAAAATACAAGCTCATGGGCTTAGTTGTTATCTATTTCCAGTGTCCAAGTTACTTTTTAGAATCATTTTGATGATGTTGCACCCCCTTCTGACATCCACTCCAGCAATCAACCTATAGTTGCCAAACCCTACTATTTACTACATACAGCATGCACAGTTAGACCACTGGGTCTAAGGGCCAGTCACAATGTGAAAGACTGACGGAGTGTGTGAAACCAATAAAAAATCCCACTGTTAAATTCAAAATAATTCACAGTTCAAAACAACTCAAATGTTCACTGGACCAACAATGTAAAGAAATAACCAGCCTACCACACGTCATTATCAACCCAAAGCAGGCGAGTGACATTGGCTTTGTAGCTGCTGCAGTAGTCTAGTTTGTTGCTGTCACTTCTCATTGATTGTGTTGTCCGCGTTTGTCCCGAGGTGGTTTAGAGTCATGCCCAATCCTACCATGACAGTTGTACAGAGGTAGCTCTGGGTTTGATTATTCAGGCCAAGGCTCTGATGTTGATACATTCGGTTCATGCTAATCTTGCCGCTGTGGTCTCCACGGCCAAGTCAAACCAGTCTGACCGTATCATCCCTGCATTAAAACCACCCCTATTTCTCACTGTGAACATTACTTATAAGGATGAATTCTGTCAATATGTGCGTGTATGGAATCGATAGGCTCTAGTTCATGCACGATTAGATGAATGCCAATGAGTTTTTACTGTAAATATGGTGGTACGAAATATAGCGCATTTTCCAGGGTGCTGATTCAGTGTGATCATGTTCAAGAAATAATTATTTTATTCCATACCTAGCTATGCATGATTTGCATGGTTATTAGGTCATTCTGGAATTACAGTGGCATTTGAGCTATATGGTACATACAACTAATGTAGTCATTTTATAACATGAAAACATTCAAAATGTTACGTATTATGATAACCCAGTTTTACCAGATTTGCAACAGCACTGACTGATACATTGTGATACATTTTAGATAAATTCGGATTTTCTAAAATGGTGGCCACAAATGCTCAAATCTTAGATAAGATTGTACGTAATTTATCCCCAGGAGGAGAATTTCAATTGCACCAGCCAGTTTACACATCACCAGTAAATACACCCTTAAAAAAATCGCAACTAGGACACACAGACACTAAAAGCAGCAACATTTTTTATGGATACGGAAATGAAGTGCTCATGTTGAAAAGCCTTATCGCATGTGGTAAATAGGCTCTTAGACTACTCTCCTTTGCACCTGGATAACACAAATCTGTCTGCCCTCAATACACCACTATGATTCCCTCTGCAGATGGTGTGGAGTGGGGTGGATAGTGTTGGCCTCAATATAACAGAACTTTTTCAGGACTCGCTCGTACTAGATGGGTTCAAGTTTGTACAAGTGTTTGTTTATGGTAGATTTAGGCTAAGGTAATCAAGAGTGAGAAATTACTTGCTAAATTGATGTAATTAATAGTTTTGCTCAGAAGGTTAATTTCCTTCAGTTGAGTGCACCAAAACATTTTTGCAGTACAGTTTTATTAGTTTGTTTATTCCTACTAAAACAGTATAGTTTTGCCATGCATTTTTGTCATTTTAGTATCTTTACAAATTAATTACAAATATTCTTGAGGTTGAATACATTTTCCTATTGATAGAATTATAAAATAATAATATAAGGAAATAACAACTGCAGTTCTATGTGATCATGGGAGGTAAATGGCTATCGGCAAACAATGTAAAGCCTCTCACTAATATTTTCTTGCAGCGTGTATTAGCCAGTGCGCAGCAATGCAGTGACAAACTTTTAAGGGAAAGTAACGCATCTCATGTCCGGGATTAGAATGAGTCTGGGATGAATCCCGACCACCAGATTTACTTTTAAAGTCAAAGATAGCTATTTATGGTTCATGTTTATACAGTGGATATAAAAAGTCTACACACCCCTGTTAAAATTCCAGGTTCAGAATTAATCAATCAC
Source organism: Esox niger (assembly GCA_016801105.1). NCBI lineage: Eukaryota > Metazoa > Chordata > Actinopteri > Esociformes > Esocidae > Esox > Esox niger. The sequence continues at coordinate 14,229 of JACXGJ010000141.1, forward strand.
ATTCAAACTCTTGTTGAATAGAAGTCATTACACACCCTCCATCATTTAAAGTGACTCTGAATGGGATATGGGGTAGGGTGGCAAGACGGAGGCCTTTTCTTTCAAAGAAAATATCCAAGCCCGGCTGAAGTTGGCAAAAACAAACATCAAGTCTTCCAAAAGCACGTGTGAAAATGTGTTATGGTCTGATGAAACCAAGGTTTAACTTTTTGGCCATATTTCCAATAGGTATGTTTGGCGCAAAAACAACACTTCACATCACCCAAAGAACACCAAACCCACAGTGAAGCATGATGGTGGCAGGGAATTATGAACCGTCAAAAGGTGCTTCAACAAAATATTAGTTTAAGGGTGTGCACATTTATGCAACCAGGTTATTGTGAGTTATCATTTTAGTTTGTTTTTCAATTGAATTGTTCATGTTATAGGTCACATTAAAGGTGGAAAAAGTTCTGACATGATTTGTCTACTTTTTTTACATCACAAACACTAGGCATTTTAACAGGGGTGTGTAGACTTTTTATATCCACTGTACATAAACGTAATTACATTCAACCATAGATATTAAAGCGTTTTAGTCAAAGGGACAGTTGGACGTGTGTAACTGACAGTGTTTTGTCTGTTCCTAAGAGAATTAATGGTTAGTAACAATATTCAATGCATTTAATGAATTAGGTAATGTCTACTATCTGTTTATCTCATGGCAATTTAAGAACCTTGGACAATTCTCAGTTGCTTAATAGTTAATTTGGAAAGAACATAGCACAATGTATGACATAGCAGCATTTTTCATTTCTCTATTTTATAGTTTGTGGCCCTGTGTACTGTTTTCCTTGAATGACCTAAGTGGCTACAACCAGAAAACCTATGGTGAACTTCAGCATTGTTCTGAATAGAACCGAATCCTGAATAGAAGTGGTTGTGATGCAACATGCTTACTCGTTGTTGTAGCGTATTCTCTGAAAACAACTTTCAGGTGTAAGGTCGGAATGATTCCAAGCGAGCTCCGTAATGTTTAGAAAGGTGGCGAATGCTCCCTCACAATTCAAGGCCGTGAGTTGAAACTGAATGAAACCCTCAACGTGTTCCAGCTAAGTCAGTAGAACATCTGTTCTTCAGCATGATCTGTTGCTGCAGGCAAGGTGTATTTAATAGGATCCGGAGGGCGTCATTATATTTCATCCTGTCAGGATAGGGCCTGTACCTGTGTCTGTGAGACTTCTCGTGGCTGTGTACCGTTTTTCAAACCACATTGGTCCACCACTGATCATGTATCATCCGACCCACTTCTGCTCATCTAGATCCGGGAAGTGAACACCAAGGATGTCCAAACGAGGTTTCCGTTTTGTATCTTTATTTCAAATACACTGCCTCTCTGATGAACCACTAGATTCTATACTCATATATCATAGATGCATATATACAGTCTCTCTAAGCCATCGGGCCAAATTGGCAGCCAACTGTAAGATCATTTCTGTTGCAGAGTGCCAGTCCTGCATGAGAGATGCTCCCATGGTGATAGCACATTTTATCAATGTGCTGTTCAAGGACGCTAGAGTTAGTCTGGACGAAATCAACCCAGGGAGAGAGCTAACATCAAGGACTTACACCGAGTGTCCATCTAAAGGCCATCTCCTTAATTCCTTTTCACAGATTTCATTTGCAAATACTTTATCGACAAGGGAACTTCATTTCATGGCCCATTAAGTGTATATTTAATGAGAATTAAGTGGAGTGTTCGTGATATTTCGGACAGTAACCCTACTTGGCCTTAGAAACTATGTGGGATGTGTCGGGGCGTCAAGGAGCAAAAGCAGGAAGTTGAAGCAAATCGTTAAATGCACTTTGTAAAATTTTTCATCTGTTTCGCTCCCTTTGTCCCTCAACAGTTCAGTAGCTTTTATCTACGAACACTCTATTGTAACTATTATTCATAAAGACAGACATTCTACATTGGAACTAACCTAAGTGTGAAAGGATAGGTTTGAATTCACATATTGTCACCATCCTAATCATTTCTCAATCAATTTCAGTACTATTCTCCCTGATAACGTTTCTCGTTAGCTATTCCTCTACGACAGACCAAGCCGGAATTCTATGTGTTTATGATAGTTGTCTGAAAGATGCATCAGTCAAACTATGGTTTCATTGATCAATTGGTACTAAATTGCTTTCAGTGTCACTTGGTGATGGATGGAGCTTGTGGGGCAGCGACGGGCACAGGGACTAGACAGGGATGGCTGTCCTGTGCCCAGACTGGGACATCACTGTCTGGGATCGATGGCTGCAGACAGCTGCTGTAATGTCCCCCAGAGGAGGCCCTCCACCCAGGCCGTGTTCCGGAAAGGGGGGGAGGGGGTGATGGGGATAGGGGAGGGGCAGTGAAATGGCTAAATGGGAAGGACAGACCAGCATCCCCCAGGGAACCACTCCTTCGTACCCTTTTGACACAGCTTCTCCGCAAAAACCAGCACCAGCACACACATACGCCCATCATGAACACAGTAATGACGACGGCGTTAAGATGAGGTCAGCCCACTGAGGCGGACCCCACCCCGACTACGTCTCGTGTGACAGCCGACGGCGAGGCAGCCTGCTACCACTTACGCAGACAGTTGCACTCGTTTGAAGACGCCGTTTGTTTGAAGACGAGGGCGTCAGTGCCATTGTCACTGTTTCGCTGGTTCAAATCACGCTGACAGTATTGGATTTGTGTCAACCTCCGTTGTGCCAGGAGAGAAGTCAGAGGAATAATACACTGCGCTTGAAATGTTTGATCTTTTCAACAATGAATATAATTTGCATGTCTCTGGATAGATGATCCAGATATGCCGTGCATCAAGTATGTATTATAGCTTGTTCTTTGGCTGTACGATTGCGTTCCATCAGCCCTTTAAAGGTACATTCTACTAAACAATGCATACCAAAAGATATTCCAATAAAGATTTCTGCACACTGGTATTGCTGTATGAACACTGCGTGAGGTCAAGAAAGACTTGTGCTTGTGTTCATATCCAAGGAAGAGCAAACACAACATACCTTTAACGGGACAGAACAGGATCTTACATTATGCCAGTACTTTTTCAGCAAATAACTGTTCGCGCTAGTTTTATTAAAATCCACACCTTCCTGTCTTCAGCGAGACAAAACAGTGTTAAATGTTAAAAGGTGTTCACATGGTCCCTTTTTAATTTTTATCATGACCCTCTGGTGGTGATGAATGGCCGGGCTATCTCATATCCATGATTATAAAGAGACTCTGAGAGGAATCCAGGCCTTCCGTCTGGGTTTAATAAGCGCTTTTTATTCAGTTGACCAGCGATGAACACGCACACAAAAGCCCCTGCGTCCATATTCATACATCACTAAGTGGTAAATGCAGCATGCCGAGCATGAAACTGTTATACACTGTAGTAGACACTTTGCAGTGATCTTTCCATTTGGATGTAATAATAACAGCAGTCCATTCTATGCACTTTATGTGGAGAGCAAACATGGCATTATATGCATAACGATTACAGTTGAGTTAACAAAGGTTAATGGGATGGACCACTAATAATTAAGGGTCGGATAATCCGAGTGTATGTAGCGATGTAGACGACGTACAGAGGACTAAGCCTATGGCACAGTGTTTAAAATAGTTCCGCTGTAAGCTCTTCAAATTAGCTTTCAGCATAAGTTATTGTGTCAGTGGCAAAAGCGACTTTTGTTTCAGAAGCACAGTGGTGCAGGTCGCATCTAAAATATCTCCATACCCCAGCAATTTGTCATTAAGCCAATGGCACAGTTACCGGCTGATGTTACATTGCTTTTGTGATAAATTGCCCTCTGGCTTTAGGAATCATTGCTTGTACAGCAAAAAAGTGCTTTTTAGGGTGGGCTGTTTGCTATAAATGGTTCTAATGGAAGCTGTGGGTGTCTTTGCTTAACCCTGTATGCATACTCTAAGTCTGGCTGAGCAGTTCCACATACATTATGCACCTCGCAGAGCTAGCCTCGTTTATATTCCATCGGCACAAATTTCACCAGGCAATATTCCCATCTCACAATCTTCTAATCCTAATCTTCACTGGTGATAAAACAATCTAAAATCAACTCTGCTATGTCTTCTGAAAATATCCTGAAAGATCAAACAGCAACCTTCGCTTGAGCGGGCAGGCAAGTTTGAACAGAACAGCCAAATAGAACATCTTTGGATCCTTGAGGGTGAATCTCAGAGGAACCGCAGCAGAAAGAGGCTTACAGCTGCTGGACATGCCTGGATGTCACAACTGGCTAAATGTCATTTTCTAAATTACTCATGTGTGCAACGCTCTTGGTACATATGCCGTGTACATGCTGCTCCTCACGCGGTCAGCCATTTTGTCTAACGGATTTTAATTTGAGCGATAACGTAGAGAGAGGATGGGGTATTGAGCGAGAAGTTTGCCACCTATTTTTCTCTATTCATGGCATGCTGAACAATCACAGAACACAGCAACGCCCAGAGAGATGACGTCTTGGTGTGATCCGTAACAGATTGAATAATGTCACACAGCGTGCGCGTGTGTGTGTACTGTAGGCGTGCATGTGTGTGTGTGTGTGTGTTTCTTTTCACCCCGGTGACACTGTCAAACACACATTAGCAGGTGTAAGAGCAGGATAGGCGTGCCGTGTGATGAAGCCTGTACAGTATGAGGATGAATGTGCTCCAGAATGTCCTCAGACAGCGCTGCCCCCCCCCCAGTGACCCGAGGGGACAGGCTCTCCTCCTAACTAATGAGGGAGACATTAACTGAGAGAAAGAGGCCTTTTACAGAAGCAGCCACTGGGCTGGGGCACAGAATATGTTTGTCTGTCTTTCTGTATGTGTGTGTGTGTGTGTGTGTGTGTGTGTGTGTTGCTTACATTGACTCAGTGGGTCCAGGAGGCATATTACTGACAGCAGATAGAGCCTCTCTAGGCAGGATGATTCACAGGCTGGGAGGTGCTGTGCTTTGCTGGCTGAACTGGGCAGGGCCTCTTCACTGGAGAATGTCAGTGTCTCTCTGAGCGTGGCTTTGTGGGTACTGTGGTTTATGCACTGTGACGTAGCTGTGACATCAACGGGCGCCTGCATGCTATGCAGCTGACGACAAGCTAACTGACAGACATCGCTCCCTGTGTGGATTCACAGCTACCACCATCTCCTCATCCACACAGACCTCCCTATGTGGCTGTCCCTATGTGGCTGTCCCTATGTGGCTGTCCCTATGTGGGTGTCCCTATGTGGGTGTCCCTATGTGGCTGTCCCTATGTGGGTGTCCCTATGTGGCTGTCCCTACTGAGATGGAAAATATGAAAACACTGTAAACCGTCCCTCAGCAAAACTAATGGGAATGGTGCCGAGAAAAACAGGACCAGTGACTGAAGTGAATTTGTGCGTTTAGTCATGGATTCATGATGAGATTTCAAGAAATAACAAAATGGCAGGTAGTGGCAATGAGTGACCATCCTGGGACATGACATTTTGAATATCTAAAGGACTGTAGTGACAAGCCATCTGGCTCCACCCTTTGGTGTTTCGGGTGTGGCTGTCAATCACATACGGTTTTCGCACTGACATTTTTACTACCCATACAGTGGCTATTTTGTATCGGCAATGAATGAATGATGCAAGGAAAGATGACAGTCAAATAATTTACTTTGCACAAAATTTCCAGGCAACAGTTTTATTAATGTTGATGAATCCCATTGACCTTTTTGGCATCATGAAGGAAAGGGCCAGCCTTTGGTAATGGCTGCTTAACGGGTTCAAATTGACTTGGAATGAGTGGATTCATTTTGGCTGCGAAACAGGTTGCATTCATCATATATTGACGAGAGGCAGGATAGGACTTGTGGAGGTTCCGCCTGAAGCTCCAAACTGCTGGGTGAAAAAGCAGTAGCCCTTCCATGACCCTTTGTGATGGGCCTCTGAGGACCAGTGGTCCAGTATCTAGGTGATGGTTCCACACTGCCCTGTCTGGTCCCAGTCAATCCACAATCCATGAAGTTCATCCACTTAAGCTGGAGAGGCCAGAGCAGAGCCAAGTCAAGTGTACGTAGCAAAGCCAAGTCAAGGGTACGTAGCAGAGCCAAGTCAAGGGTACGTAGCAGAGCCAAGTCAAGTGTACGTAGTAGATCCAAGTCAAGGGTACGTAGCAGAGCCAAGTCAAGGGTACGTAGCAGAGCCAAGTCAAGGGTACGTAGCAGAACCAAGTCAAGGGTACGTAGCAGAGCCAAGTCAAGGGTACGTAGCAGAACCAAGTCAAGGGTACGTAGCAGAGCCAAGTCAAGGGTACGTAGCAGAGCCAAGTCAAGGGTACGTAGCAGAACCAAGTCAAGGGTACGTAGCAGAGCCAAGTCAATGGTACGTAGCAGAACCAAGTCAAGGGTACGTAGCAGAACCAAGTCAATGGTACGTAGCAGAACCAAGTCAAGTGTACGTAGCAGAGCCAAGTCAAGGGTACGTAGCAGAATGAAGTCAAGGGTACGTAGCAGAATGAAGTCAAGGGTACATAGCAGAGCCAAGCCAAGGGTACGTAGCAGAGGTATTGCTGACCTTAAACTCCATCTGATAATGTCAGCTTTTCGTTGGCATAGCAATTGTGTAACTGAAGGAGCAGGTATGTGGGGCTGAAAGAGAGCCACAACAGGCACTGTGAATATTCGGTATTATGGTATGTTCATAACAGTTCGTTCCGAGATCTATCGGTCTGCTGAGATGACACAGTTGTTACAGCTGGATGGCACTGTTATATTCTCATTTCATCTGTGTTTGTATCTAGTTCTGTATGTCTAAATATTCTATTTTATGTCATATCATATCAGTGAATCCTATCCATGACTCTACCTAGCCACGCGTATGCATTGGAGTGCACACACACACACACACACACATACACACGTAAGCGCAAACAAACACCACTTAAATGATTAGTCAAATTAAAGATGCATTATTCCTGTGTTTTGATTTTATCCTGCCGCCTGTGTAGAGTTCCTCCGTGTGATGTTCTCTGATTGACAACGGGAACCAGGGAACGGAGATGTAATTAGCCAGCTCTGTTGGTCAACAGTCACGTTGAGACGGCAAGGCTTTGATGTGCTGCGTGAGAATATTCCGTCCACGCTCCTCCTGGCTGTATCGAAATCCTCATGAATAACAGACGAGGGGAGCGGTGAAACAGTTGCTGTGGTTACCATTAAAATGGCATGCGGGGAGACAGGGAAACACTGCCCTCCAAGTGGTTGACTTAAGGCGTGTTGGCGTTTGCATCGAGTGTGTTCTGGATTCACGAGTGGATGCTTGAAATCGTGCCCAGGGACTCGCTGCATAACCACCGTGGAAACAACCACCTCCACAGAGGATAGCACACACCCGGCGCATGCTACTGACGGTGACGGGGGTGCCTAGCAACCGGAGGACGTGCAGGACAGGTGCATTCCTTCGTAAGTGTCCCCTTTTCCCATTTAGAGCGTATTACTTTTGGCTGGAGCCCATTGGCTCGCCAGTCGTGCGTTATGAGGGGGACAGAGCGCCGTTTCGGACCCATTCGGTACTGTACCTCACTTACCGTGTCCGTCTCGAAAGGCTAGTGACCTGTCTCTGCCCGTCAGCCTATGAGGCAGGCTCCTTCCACCTCACCACCTCACCCTCACCCAACACGCAACCACCCCCAGGCGGCCCATAAAAGCGTGGACTTGTTCCACTGACCAGCCCTCATTCTCTAGCGACCATTAGCAGGTCAAGTGGTCCCCGACTGTGAGAGATGTGTGTCACTCAATACTTGAGACTGCCTCCGAACTGGATACATATATGAAGGGCTGATTGCCCGCTGAACTGTCTCAGAAGGCTTACACTGTATCCGCACGCTCACTCACAGACACGGTGCATTCTGGTCCGTCTCTTTTGGGGGCCATTGACAGGACCCAAAACCTGGGGAAAAGATGAGGCTTTATCAGCAGACTCAAAGATATGTGGTGGGCACAATAGAGCGCGTGTGTGTGCGTGTGCTTAAATGGTTGTGTGTTTCTGGAGCTGTTCTAGGAGTGGGAATGTGTTGGGCTGAGGGGGACAGGGTGAACCACACCAGGTTCCTAATGGCTGGAGAGCGAGTGAGGGATGTAGGGAGGAAAATGAGACAGTGATGAAGTGGACTGGGCTGGACCCTACAGAATAACAGCAGAGCCCGAGCCACGTGAAGGATGGGGCCGTCGGGAGAAAAAGCTCTGTCACACACAGAGACGAAACAGAACAGTCTCCGCCAACGGCACCAGAACCCACAGAGAAACTGCACAAAGTCAGGCAGGGTGTCAACCAACAGACAGACCAGAACAGAGCCAGAGGACCAGGCCTAGTAGAGAAGTATCAGAGAGGACACCTTCACCTGGCTTGTGGGCGTTCAAAACCACAGGAAACATTTGGCAGTGAAGATAGGACCTCGTCGGTTTAGAAACGCTTCCTCTATGTCATATGTAATGAGCAGGACCAGCGGCAACTTTGTCTACAGTTTACTGCCGTGAGTCTGTTTGGAAAAGTCTCTACGAGCTTGGCACATGCAGTTGCATACCCTGGTGAAGATTTGGCATTGATTTTGAGAATGTGACTGATCATTGATTTATTAAGGATAGTGGTCATATGAAGCTATTATTATCACAAAGTTCTTTGGCTCCATTTTTATCATAATGATACCAAAATCACCCAAATGACCCTGATTAAAAGTTTACATACCCTTGAATGTTTGGCCTTACGGACACACAAGGTGACACGCAGAGGTGAAAATGGCAATTAAAGGTGAGAACTGTCGAAAAACCTGTGTAACAAGGTAATGGAACTTTAAAAGGATATAACATGATATTCAGAGCCTTGCACATGCCAGTCAGTACTGTTCAATGACATATTAAGAAGTGGAAAATTCAGGGATCTCTCGATACCAAGCCAAGGTCAGATAGAAACATTTTTGCCAAAACTGCCAGATGATTTGTATGGGATACAAGGAAAAATCCACAGGTAACCTCAGGAGAAAGACAGGCTGCTCTGGAAAAAGACGCTGTGGTCATTTCAAGGAGCAAAATATGATAATATTTGAACAAAAATTAGCTGCATGGTCGAGATATCAGAAAGAAGCTGTTACTGCACCAATACCACAAAAAAGTCCTGTTACAATATGCCCGACAACACCTTGACACACCTCAGATTCTGGCATACTGTAATTTGGATTGACAAGATCAAAATAAAGCTTTATGGTCACAACCATAAAGTGTACAGAATACCATCCCCACTTTGAAGCATGGTGGTGGCTCACTGATATTTTGGGAGTGTGTAAGCTCTAAAGGCACAGGAAATATTGTGATTATGTATGGCAAGAAAATAGAAAATACTGGCAGACAATTTTCTTTTGTCTCTTGGACTTTTCAGCATGACATTGACCCTGAACACAAGGCCAAATTGACCCTCCACTGGTTACAGCAGAAAAAAGTGAAGGTTCTGGAGTGGACATCACAGTCTCCTGACCGTAATATCATCGAGCCACTCTGGGGAGATCTCAAACATGCAGTTCATGCAAGACAACAATAGGCTTTGCATGACATGGAGGCACATTGCCAAGACGAATGGACAGCTATACCAAATGCAAGAATTCGGGGCCTCATAGACAACTATTACAAAAGACTGCAATCTGTCATTGATGCTAAAGAGGGCAATACACATTATTAAGAACTAAGGGTATGCAGACTTTTGAATGGGGTAATATTTTAATTTTTTTCTTTGTTGCCATGTTTTGTTCTGTCTGTGCCATTCAGTTATGACCTACAGTCGAATGTGAGTCCTATAAGCTCTAAAAGACGTGTTTTGCCTGCTCACTCATGTTCTCTTTATAGATGGTACATCTAATACCAATTCTCTGAGGGTATGCAAACCTTTGAGCACAACTGTATATTTTGGATACAGTTTGACTTCAGCAGGTTTTCTTTCAGGATTTCTCTGTTCTCTGGCTGCATCCATTTTGCGCTTTGTCTTCACAAGCTTTCTATGCCCAGATTGAGAGTAGCATTCCCACAGCCTGATGCGGCCACCACAATCCTGACAGTAGAGATGGTGTTCCAGGATGATGCAGTGTTTTGGTCTCAGCAGACCATTGAAGTCTCCCACTTGCCTTCTGGTAAATCCTAGTCAGGATTTGCGGTATGCACACTATCTCCCAGCACAGCCGTGGAAGACTGTAACTTCTTTAGAGTGGCCATACACCTCTTGGGGCCTTTGCTAGCTAGGATGCTCATGTTTTAAAGGATGGCCTGCTCTGCCATATTCTCACATTTTTTTGTAGTGGACTTTACTGTGCTCTGGGGTGATTCAATGCCCCTGAAATATTGTTATATCCTGTTTCTAAAGAACCCTATTCTGGATTTCAACAGAATTTTGTTTTTGTTAGGACCTCCCAAAGACAGGTATTTAACCAAAAATGTTGTAAAAAACCTTGATTGGACACAGATGGACTCGTAGCAAAGGTGGTGCATTTTGTTTTATAATTTATTCACAACAATTTGCTGATTCTTCAGATGTGGGCTTTCTTTGTGTCAACCAGTAGCAAAAACACCTAATTAAATCAATTTTGATTGATAACAAAAACATTTGGAAATATCCAAGAGGTTGAAAACTTTTAAGAGCCAGTGTATCTATAAATAGAGTATTTACACTGTATGTAGCTGGAAATTTGTGAATCAGGTAGGGTGATCCAGCAGTCTAAGTTGCTACTTTCAAAAGCACATGTACTTCTGCAACAAGAGTTCCATTTTGGCCTACTGCTGTTTCAGCAAAACCTCTCTTCTCTAGCTTTCCTGTCTAATAAAGCATGAGAAATGCTTGATAATGTATCTTCAGAAGTCGTATCAAAGAACTGCCTCACTTGCAGCATGTTTGCTCTAGAATCTTATATGCAGCAGTAATGGCCAGACGGCCAGACAATGAGTCTTAAAAGTAGCTGAAAAGAATGAGTCCTAAGAGAAGCTAACAGATGTTTTTAGGAGGGTTTTAGGAATCCCTACAGATTTAAAATACGGTGATCCACAGGTCTGATCCTGTTTTATTATGCTAAGTATCAGAGGCAGGAAGATTCTGAACGTATGAGTTAGCATGGTCTGTGAGGATGCTTTCATGTCCTGCACGCACACAGGCTAGCCTCACGCAGTCAGTCACCCAGTCATATATGAAACCTGTCATCATCATGTTTTTCAGACTGGTAATGTTCGGACAATGTCAGTGTTGATTAGGAGATACCAGTTGGCACATTTGCCTTTTCTGTGCTTAAACATAGCTCAGCCCTTAAGCAGTTATAGGCCTATTTTGGTGTCTATTTGCCCATTTGAATGGATGTCTAAGCAGGCTGGCCTGTTCTGGGTATAATATATGTTTCCAGGCAGGCAGGCAGGTACAGTAAATACAGTAAGGTATTGGTCCATCCAGAGGCATTGTTGCTATACATCTCATCGGCCTCTCTTCAAACTGACATTTGCTGAGTGGTAGAAATAATCCCATTTCAGGGAAGGATGCACAACAACATCTGCCTAATCCCATTTCAAATGGCGATTACCACCCCACCATGCAAAGCCCCAGCTCTCTAGCACAGTAATAACATCATCCAGGGTCCAGTTATCCCTCCACGACCAGTTCTTTGCATGGTGGGGTGGGGGGTGGGGGGGCACTGGGATGATATGAAATAACTAGGCTGTTAGTTACTATGAGGGGAATATGTTTTAAGGGAAATGAGTCATAACCAAACAGTGTCCTACTGACATCCACTGAGTACTGCAATACTATTGGCTTCTATAGTGTTACAGAGTATTTCATCATGGTGGTATCCTGGATCAACCTGAAAGATTAACTTTATTTTTTAAGAGAAAACTTGTGACTGGTTGTCTCTGAGTTAGCGTTGCTAACTTAGAGGAGCAGTGAGCATAGGATTAGTGTGTCTTTTTAACAGTGTTGAGAAGGGTTAGCATCTGTCTTCATGACTGTGTTGAGGAGGGTTAGTGACTCTCTTCATGACAGTGTTGGGTGGGGTTAGTGTCTGTTTTTCATGACTGTGTTAAGGAGGGTTAGTGTCTGTATTCATGACAGTGTTGGGTGGGGTTAGTGTCTGTTTTTCATGACTGTGTTAAGGAGGGTTAGTGTTTGTCTTCAAGACAGTGTTAAGGAGGGTTAGCGTCTGTATTCATGACAGTGTTCAGGAAGGTTAGTGTCTCTCTTCATGACAGTGTTGAGTGGGGTTAGTGTCTGTCTTCATGACTGTGTTGAGGAGGGTTAGTCTCTGTTTTCATGACAGTGTTGGGTGGGGTTAGTGTCTGTCTTCGTGACAGTGTTGAGGAGGGTTAGTGTCTCTCTTCATGATACTGTTGGGTGGGGTTAGTGTCCGTCTTCATGACAGTGTTGGGTGGGGTTAGTGTCTGCCTTTATGACAGTGTTGAGGAGGGTTAGTGTCTTTCTTCATGATAGTGTTGAGGAGGGTTAGTGTCTCTCTTCATGACAGTGTTGGGTGGGGTTAGGGTCTGCCTTTATGACAGTGTTGAGGAGGGTTAGTGTCTTTCTTCATGATAGTGTTGAGGAGGGTTAGTGTCTCTCTTCATGACAGTGTTGGGTGGGGTTAGTGTCTGCCTTTATGACAGTGTTGAGGAGGGTTAGTGTCTTTCTTCATGATAGTGTTGAGGAGGGTTAGTGTCTCTCTTCATGACAGTGTTGGGTGGGGTTAGTGTCTGCATTTATGACAGTATTGTGTGGGTGCATCATCATTCTGTTCAGGGCCTGGAGCCCATTCAGGGAGAAGGTCAGGCAGGAGGTTCCCACAGAGACTCTGCTGCTTCACCAAAGCAGAACTGGACCTTGACTAGCACACATACCAGCCTGAAGAAAGACAGATGGACAGAAAGACAGACAGAAAACATACGGAAGATGCTGCTTGGATTATTGTTGCTGTTGTTGATGTGTGATTGTTAACTAAGGCCTTGGCCATTATGTAAAGTGAAGAGATTTTAAGGATTCCCACTCTGAAGGATCATTCAGCATTAGGTCATTGGATCATTGACGGGGCCAGAGGGAAATAACTTTTTGTCTCGTATAATACTTTACCTCTTATAATCATGGATGTTAATACAGCTTTCACGCCAAACATTTCTGCATAAATACAGAACTCTGTGAATCTGTAGAACTCCAATCCTTTCAGTGACTATTCAGTGTTATCATTGGCTCCAATTTACAAAGCCCAATTATATTGTCACCATTTCAAAATAATTTATTTCTATCTATATTAACATAACAGAAACTGTTTAATTTGACCCCAGTATACCAATCAGTACATTGCTCAATATGATTCTGTTGTGCAACGTTTAGTTTAAAATACCTAAAATCAGATCAGGAAATTTTTATAATGCATGTGTATTCGTCATTTTCTAAAACACCTAACACAAATCAGAAGCCTACATTTGAGAGTGATTTTTTTTAATAATGACAGTATTTGTGAATGATTCAATCAAATCTATCTAAAGTAAAATGGAAGTTAGGAGCCTGACTTGAACTAAAGCAACTGAAAGATTGTGGCTCCCTAGTTGGATGCAGTGGTGTAAAAAACTTTAATTGCTCAGCACAACTACTGTAGAAATATAACAACATACGCTAAGGTCTGCATAAAAATTTCAACAATAACTATGACCAGCTTGTAATAGTTACAATCCTTAACAGACACGGTACAATACTAACACCAACTCATTTCAGTCCATGCACCTAATCACTTTTGTCCACCCAGAGAGAGCCTGAGAAAGCTGTGACTTGAGCTGGCAGAAGACCTGTCAGCTGTCCAGCCTCCTAACAACCACCTGACCCTTGTAATCAGTAGCCTAGTCACAGAGGTCACTGGAAGTTGAGGGAGGCAGTTGATGATCCCCCAGTCTCCCTGGCACCCTGGGGGGGGACGGGTGGAGTGAGCTGTCAGATTTAATGAGAGTGGGATAGCACCAGTGGTCCTGGGAATTTTACAGCTACGTCCGAACATGTGCAGAATATAAAACACAAAGAATGGGCTATCCCTGCCAGGATGTCAACAGGAGCCTGATTGGAGCCCGGCTCCACCAGGTGTGTTGTGCCACCTCATATTTACACCCCATAAGGAAATTCATTTGGAGAATCCCAGGGACAGGGTGCTGGACGGGTCCATGTGATGGGCACTCCAGAGCAGGGCAAGTCTACTGTGTTCCCCAACAGGGCCTGGACCCTCCTGGATCGGGAGGAGTCCTCACAGACATATTATCCAGCGGGGGAGTCTCACTTGTTAAGTGCTGATGCTAATGTGGTTGGGACACATGTGGATTTGTGATAGACTGGGGGATCATCGATGTGAGAAACCTTGTCAACGAGAATAACAACTGCTGAAGATGCATAATAGCGTAAGCAAATGACTGTGTAACATATGTCAACAAGAGCTATGTCCAGCTATTAATAGTTACCATTAGACAGTAGACACACAAGTTAGTTTTGAACCACAAATAGTTTCAACTCACATCAGAACATGCACCCATCTCTATTGTCCACTCAGTGGCAGACTGAGAAGGCTGTGACCTGAGTCAGCAGAAGACCTGTCAGCTGACCCCAAACAACAACCTCAACAGAAATGTTTGGAACACTATAATATCTGTTTTATAACATCACATTTTGAAATTATGGTTTCCTATTTTGACCACTCCGCATAGTGTTCTTATCTGAAAATATGGTGCTTAGAATACAAGACTAAACACAAGCCCGAATATTCAATTTATACTAAGCTGACATATAGAGTTCCGTATTAAGAGACCACTGCATCTTTTGTTCTCATTTCCAAAAATGTTTTGTGGGAAAGTTTTGAGCGAGGAACATAAGCAGTCTTTTAATTTTAACCCTTCTGTTTTTGCTAACCCCTCACTCAAAACCTTCCTTTTCACTTTTTTTGGAAAGGAAAGAAAAAGTGGTCAAATTTGCTTCCGAACCTGTAGAATGTTTTAGGGCGATTAATGGATCTTTATTTTTAGGACATGTGTGAATATAATTAATTGAAATTGAAATTAAGTTTGCTTTTATTCATGCACTGAAATTGTAAAACACACACATGACATGGTTCAATAATCAAAATGGAAGTTTGTTTTGAACTGCCTAATGTGAGAGGAATACTTGATAAGAAAGGAATGATAAGAAACTTTTTTTTTGAAAAACTGCAAAGAGTTCCAGATGACAAGAGACCTTTTGAAAAATGATGTTTCCAAACTAATCCAATCAGTGAGGTGTTTGAGGTATTACATCTGTTGCGGGTTATTCTACTTGCCCAAAATGGGAGTTTTAAAAATATATATTAAATGAAAAGTCCATGAGAGCATCTTTAACTTAGTAGGTCACTTTAGTGAAGTCTTCAGGAATAGAAGTTGTCTTTATAATTCCAAAGCATTTGTCTCTGTCCCCAATAAAGTCATGAGGGTATATCTGAAATATACTGAAAAGGCTTTATACTCTACACTGTCAAAACAAAAACCACAACATTGAGAATATACATTCCTTGTGTTGAATAAACGTTTCTATGTGCTTAAAAGGTGTTATAAATAACCAGGTTACGGTGCCTACAGTCCAAACAATGACACATTCCAAATGCCTTGTCAGACTTTAAACGTGTTCCAGAAAAATGATCACTAATCCGTACAATGAACTCATGCTGTATTATCAACATCAAGAACTCTTTACATACTATCATTCTTTAAACGTCAACCAAGGAAGTATGAGTTCCACAACCTATCAAAAGTGGTCGAAGGAAAGGAAAGTGGCGAAAGAAACAGGCTCCTGTAGTGGCGAACCGGTGACAGGCTCATGGGCGGCTAAGGCTCATTGATGCACGTGGGGAGTGAAGGCTTTCCTATGGGGTCCGATACAACAGATGAGCTACTGTTGCTCATAATAATGAAAGAGTTTATGCTGGTACTGATAGAAGTGTCAGAACACAGAGTGCATTGCAGTTTGTTGTGTATGGGTCTGTGTAGCTGCAGACCAGTCAGGGTGCCCATACTGACCCCTGTCCACTGCCGAATGTACCTACAATGGGCACTTGAGCGTCAGAACTGGACCACGGATGAATCATCTGATGAATCATGTTTCTTTTGCATCCCATGGCACCAGGATGCACTATGGGAAGGAGTCAAGTCGGCGGAGGCAGTGTGATGCTTCGGGCGATGTTCTGGGAAACCTTGGGTCCTGCCATTCATATGGATGTTGGCCTCTGTCAGCAGGATAACGCACCCTGCCACAAAGAAAAATGGGTTTGATGAACCCAACAACGAGTTCAATGTGTTGACTTGGCCTCCAAATTCCCCAGATCTCAATCCAACCGAGTATCTGTGGAATGTGAAGGACAAACGGGTCCAATCTACAGAGGCCCCACCTTGTAATTTACAGGATCTAAAGGATCTGCTGCTAAGGTCTTGGTGCCAGATACCACAGCACACCTTCAGAGGTCTAGTGGGATCCATGCCTCAACTGGTCAGGGCTGTTTTGTTGGCAAAACGAGGACCAACACAATATTAGGCAGGTGGTCATGTTATGGCTGATCGGTGTGTATTCAGGTCATATGACAGGGTGTGGCGTGGTTTGGTCGCGGTTTTCCAGTGAGCTTTATTCTGCTGTTGACTGGTGCCTCCCTGGGTATAAGGGAATGGGTTTGTCTGTGTGGAGCGCTGAGGGGGATAAGTGATCTGGCACCGTGGCTGGGCTTTAGGATGGTGCTGGGTGCTGGATCAGGATGGGCCGGGTATGCTGTACTGGAGAAGAGCCGTATTGATTATGCACTGAAGTGAAAAGAATGTTATGATCAGTGTAATAATGAAGTGTCGTGCAATCCCCTGCCAAGGAATAGGAGTATTCCAGGAAACACTGTTTTAGTGTTTCGAGTTGTACAATTCTATCCGTTCTTTTTTGTGGTTGTTTTGTCTCACTGAAGCTGCTGAACGCTAAACATGATGGTGTTTCCAGTCCCCAGTCCAGTGTAAAATTAGATCACTTCTTCTTGAGTGTGTTTATGTTCAACACCAATTTACGCTGCTAATCTGATATTTAGCCAAATTAATTCAATTTTGCAGGCTTTGCTTAGTACAGTGATCAGTCCACCAGCAATATTTATATGTTTAACAGGAAACATTGCAGGATACTGTATTTGACCACCAACATTCGGAAATGTTGAAATGCGTAGTCTCATCACGGAATGTGATTGGGCCTGACAGTTTTAGCTGGAAGTGGTGTTGGTTGGAGGGCCAGTAGGGGGCATACTACCCCATGGCCAAAAGATTAAATCCCTTTGCCCCCATGTAGTGAACGGGACACCCATTCAGGTGGGATGTTAAACGGGTGTATGACTTTCTGTGCTTACTGATCATGAGATTAGGAGTGTTAACCCCTGTGTTCTGGCTGCAATTGTCCATTCTGGCCCTCATTTGAGTTTGAGTTTTTACCAGATGCTCATACCCAGAGTAACAAAAGTGAGTGCATGCATTATATTATTAGTTTTGGTGAAGTTAACGATTTGCATTACAAGTTAACTTGCATTCCTTATAATAGTGTAAGTTTAAAAGTGTAGGTTGGTTGTCTTAGTTTCAGTTGACATATTTCAATTCCCATCTTGATTATAATAATACAAACAATTACAGTTTGGCCTGAAATAATGTTTATTGCCTTTACAAAAAAGTATTTTTCAAATACGACAATAAAAAAATATTTTGTTTGGACAAGAGCATTGCTATGCATAAAGCATGAATAATATCCCATATAAAAAATTGAAAATCCCTTAACAAATATTTAGCAAAATAAAATAATGCAAGAATCCGATTTTCCCCAACTATGGAATTTTGAGAGAATAATTTGGTGGCATAATACTTTTAATGTTATAATGTGTTCTTCAGATTTCTGTCCGTGAGTTGGCAAATATCATAATATAATCCAGTTACACCTTTAAAAATGATGGCTTACCTTTCAGAAGTTTAGGTTAATATAGGTCCCTATCTTTTGCATCAGCATCGGGCTGCCATCTCTTGTCGATGCACAGGACAAAAGAGCCTCAGAGAAGAGGTTCTAGGCAGCAGAAGGAAAAGCCAGTGGTTTGTGGGTTGTTATGTTTTTTACTCATCCCTCAGCCATTTTTGTTAATAAAATTCCCTCCAGGGCCCAGAACACTGGTTGTGTTTGTTCCCTGTGTCTTTCTCTGTTACACTAGCAGTACAGGCAAATGTCGTGCAAATCTCTCCTCTCCTCACCCACCATCATCCCAAACAATCTCTGCAAACCTCCTTGGTGCCACTGACCTTCTGATTCTGTTTCTGTATTCTACCAATGCCATAGCAGGCAATTAGCTTTTTCTCCATTTTGCTTTTGCCCTCAAGAAATGACAAATTAATCAAGTGAACATCTACTCCTTATTTGATTGGTTAATAGCAGCAGGGGCCTCACATTTGCATTAAGCAAAGCAAGGCCACATTTAGTTGCAGACATTTCTGGAATGAAAAAAAATGATCCATGAATAGATACAATAGAGATGTGATACATGAAGTTGAGAGGTCATTGGAACTCAACCTAAGCAGTGGAAGTGTCATGGAAACGCATTGTGAAAGGAATCTGTGGGGATCCTGAATCATTTTATTGGCCCCCAGCAAAATAAGCTCAGGCTACTTTTGGATGTATGTTTTCATTTTGTACTGTATGTTTGTCAGTCATACCATTTTAATGCCTTTGGCCAGATAATCATCAGCTATACTACCAGCTTATTTGAAGGAGAAGTAGCACGTTTCCCCCACAGCCTGCGTTCCAGTCTACCTGTTCACTGCATATATTCTAAATAGACATGCTTGTGGTCTTTCTTTAAGCATGCTCCTAATGCCAAAGTAATGTCCCACTCCTGCAAGAATCTGAAGCTTGTGACTAATGATAGTTACTTCCCGGGCCTTAGTGTGTAACGCTGTGCTGCAGGGTGTGTGAGCAAAGAACTCTGGTTCCAGGTGTTGCCATGCTCCTCTCTCTTCAGTGATTAGGCTGTATCCAGATGACTTCCAGGTGGATACCACTGTGGATATGATATTTGAGTGGTTTCCTCTGTAAGCAGTTACCTGGTTCATTGTGCTTTCCAAGGGCTCTAACGGTGAGTTGCAAATTAGTATTTCACTTTGAAATCCAGATGACGACCAATACAGCAGATATTTTTACCCTCACTAAGTGGTCAAAATAACAAATATTCTGCTGTGTTTTGGAAAGATTTTACGTTGCTTTGCATTTTGTCATTTGCTAGAAAATTGCCATTGTTTAGCTTGGACCAAATTTTGATGGAAGACCTTTAGAAATGACACAAAAAATAGATGTGGCACTGATTGAATTTTCATGAAAGCAAAGAGGGGATTCTTCTAAAACCCTGAATTGCAGTTACCAGAGTAATCCTTTACTGACCCTGGGGACTTTAAGGCATCCACAGTCACACAACGCTTATCTTGTCTTCATTATTTTGACTTCATATCAGTGAAACCAACATTCTGTTCACATCTAAAAGCTAAACACTCTACATTCACAGATGAAATGTTGGGATAATTACAAATTGATAAACAAAATGTAAGTGATCAACCTCAGCCTCTTAAAAAACATTGTTGCGTAATCCACATATAACGAAGCACTTACGTGAAGCAGGGCACTCAAAGTTTACACTTACAATATTTTTAAGCACACACCTACAGTTCAATCATTTCTACATTAGCATTACAGATGTCATTTTGTTTGTTTGGGGAAATGATTGTAGAACTTTCAGTGCCTGTTAAAGATACCAAATATGGGAAAGTACAAATATGCAAGGTATGGAATGGTCACCAAAACACAATAACTAATTTGTTGCCAGGTTGGCCATCTCAAAACATTCTCATGTAATGGAGTAGTGAAGCCGTGTACAGAGCTGTAGTCAAATAGCCCCCGGGTGAGACAGTACATTCTGAGGGGTTATGTTTGGAAGAATGCCCAGACTACCAGTGGAGCATATTATTTTGTGTATGTGTGTGTGTGTGTGTGTGTGTGCATACTTGCCCCAGGCAGACATGAGTGCTGCCGCTCTATGCCAAAACAAAGTCATTTCCTAACCGAACTTAGGCGCACCAGTTGTATCTGCTGTTGCTGATGCAGTAAAGGTCAGTCGACATTTTGGATGCTTTTTGCTGTGGATGTCGCAACTCAACTTACAAACAACACCTTCTCAGCGGACGACTTAACGGGCTACAACAGTGGGGTGTCCATTAGCTCCAAGCCCAGTTCACCTGGCGGGCGGGGATACCAGATTTACCCGGTATGGGGGTCAGCTGTCACAACATGAACAGAAACAATTCCAGCCTGACAAGATAGCTGTAGGAGAAAGCCTAGAAGCAAAACTGCTCCGGGAGAAAACAAACAAATTGGCAAACCAAAGAGATTGACATTATTCTAAACCACAGTCCACAGCCCGGCCTCCCGGCCATTACAAGTAAGACTGCTAATCTATGGAAGTACTACTGAGGTATCCCGATTGCTGACTGTGCCCCCTTGGAAATGGTACAACAAGATCACTTTTCAGAGACATGCGATTTCACCCTTGAAGAGGTAGAAAACATCTTCTCCACCGAACAAGTGAGGTGGATCAGACGGTGTCACTCAGAAGAATTTAAAGGGCACATTGCCCCAGTCCTCCCATGGCCTTATGCATATGTTCCATGCCTCTTTAGTTCATGAAAAACTATCTGAGTCATTCAAAGGTGCCCTTATCTTCCACCTCCTGGAACTAGGAAAGCGAAAGTTCCCACTGGCCAATTACTGAGGACAACCTCATGTGCTTCAGGAGGAAGACCAATGGAACGGTGGAGTACGGTGCCATGGGTTTTGAAGTGTGGTCAGACCAGACAAACACCTCTGACCTTTGCGACCAGAATGGAGCGCAGTTCAGATGAACATGGACTGACAAGCAAAGGGATGTAGTTGTGATTGACCCCTGTGTGCTGGAGGAGGATTCTGTTTGTGATGTAGTTGTGACTGGCCTCTGTGTGGGGAATGATTCTGTCTGTGATGTAGTTGTGACTGACCACTGTGTGGTCGAGGATTCTGTCACCCTTGATGCAACATCTCACTCTACGCTGAAGACAGTCCTCAATATGAGGCAAATGCAACAACAGCAGCCCTAGACAGGCCTCAGACTGCAGGGAAAACAAGCTGCCCTGAACAGGCCTCAGACTGCAGGTAAAAGTAGCTGCTCTGGACTGGCCACAGACTGCATGGAAAACAAGCTGCTCTGGACTGGCCACAGACTGCATGGAAAACAAGCTGCTCTGGACTGGCCACAGACTGCATGGAAAACAAGCTGCTCTGGACTGGCCACAGACTGCATGAAAAACAAGCTGCTCTGGACTGGCCAAAGACTGCATGGAAAACTAGGTGCTCTGGACTGGCCTCAGATTGCAGGGGAAACTAACTGCTCTGGCCTGGCCTCAGACTGCAGGGGAAACTAGCTGATCTGGACTGGCCTCAGACTGCAGGGAAAACTAGCTGCTTAGGACTGGCCTCAGACTGCAGGGGAAACTAGCTGCTCTGCCTCAGACTGCCATTCTATATTTTTCCACTGCTATGAAGATGGCATTCTCACCTTTACTGTTACCGGTTTTACCAACAAAACTCCTTTTAGGACTGCAAACCATTTTATATCTAACACAATGAGGCAAACGTAATGGAGTCCAATGCTGCTTGGGCAAAGACCTAAACGTACATACTGTAGAGACACGACAGACTTGTCAATTCTGCTGTCAGAGAAGCCTGGTGGGGCGGTAATGATAGTGTTTTCAGTATTGTATGTAACACCAGACATTTTGGTTGAATTGTAATTCTGGTATTTGTCTCGGCCATCTAATGGTTTACATTCTTTCGTCTGTAATGTGTTTTGTGGAAAAAGGGTTTTCCAGCCTTTAAGTGGTTCGTTTGGTAGTGTAACTTAACCTAGAACAGGGGGCGGGAGCAATGAAGGGTGAGATGGGAGGGAGCATAGTCAGAGCAGGTTAACTCAACCCAAGTGCCACTTGAGACATTCTCAGTGAGATTAAAGGTAAATCAAATAAACAACGCATAAAACAACATCAGACTCGCATTGCTTGAGAATGCCTCCTGTTGAAAAGGCAGTAAAAGCCAGAGAAAACAATTGCTCCTGATAAAATTACCCTGTCTGGTTATCAGAGGTTGTTAATAACGGGACGTCTCAGATTTTCCGAGGCTGAGCGCGTCTGTGCCTGCTTTCTTCCCTACTTAATGAAAGAGACAGGAAGGATTTGAGCGACAGCATACAAACACCAATATTATATGAAGGTGTAAATTGTGTTGACTCACGGAGGTATTGTTTGCTGCCTAACAGGTACTTCCATGCTATCTACTTGGGCATCCGGAGCCGTCGTAGTGGGGAACATGACCGCTGGAGGTTCTACTGGAGGATGGTTTATGAGTTCGCGGACGTCAGCATGCTGCACCTGCTGGCCACCTTCCTGGAGAGCGCCCCCCAGCTGGTATTGCAGCTCTGCATCATCATCCAGACGCACAAGCTGCAGGCTGTCCAAGGTACTGTCTGAGACCACATCTTATAATAACACTCCACCCACAGACCACCTCTAAGTATCTCCCGCTATGAACATTGTAAACGTTAGAAAATGGCTGCCACTGGTCGATTTAATCACAGCAAGTGAACGGGGTGCATAGTCCATGTTTCCTCAGTACTGTTTTGAGCATTGGTTTTGGTGCTGATGTCCTAGTGAGCATTCTAGTCAAGGGATTTGTTATGGGATTTTGTGAAGATTTGATCAAAAGTGCATTGTAGTCAAAGATTTTATAAATGGGATTTTGTGTTTTGGCATACGTGTGTTACTAAGGCTATATGCTATACCTACAAAAGGTACTAATTAGTACCTTTTAGCATCATTTTTATTTTAATATATTTAAATGCAGTATAATGTTAACAAGGTATACCACCGAATTTTAGCTAGCTGGCGTTAGCATCGCTTGCTATTTTTTTATGACTTTGCCAGTTAATGAAAACATCAGCAATCTCTGAAAGCACATTTGAATATATGATGATGATGATTATGGCAAAGTTGTTACAATGCTAACGATGCTAATATATAACTACATATTAGTCTATATTAGCATTGTTTCCAAGCCCCTATGCTGTAATTTAGATAAAACAGTAATTAGCCCATGTACAACTTTTGGTCATCAATATGATTGCAGTGTCTATAGAATATCACTGACCATGGCAATGACATCACTGAAATGCATTTAATCAATATAGTGTTATGCAAATGTTTTTCCTCCGAAAAAAATGCATACCTTTTTTGTGCAGTGGTTTTCTTGGAATATATATATTATATTGGAATCAATAAAAAATATTTTTATACAATACAGAAACAAAAAAATTGTCTTGTGTTCTGCAAAAGGTAATTAGGGTTTCATTGCCTCGTTTATTCAAATTTCTTCATGACATTTCTTCTAGCCATTGAATGTCTACATCCGGATGGGGCCCTCGAGCCAAAAGGTTTGCCTGGATCTCAAACAGCCCTTTTTAATAGTGCCTCCATCTCATACTATTCCTATTCATTGTCAGCAGTAAAACGTCTGATTCACCAGACTGGGATGTGTTGATTGCCAGCCCAGTGTAATGTGTGTACTTGTAAATGCAGGCCTCATGTAGAGCACAGACGGAGTGTTCTTCTCTCCAGGGCAATGAATCATGTTTAATTACACTATCTGGGCATTGGTATGCACACACACACACACACACACACACACACACACACACACACACACACACACACACACACACAGACTTTGAGGTACAGTAAGCTGTCCACATTCATTCTGCCTTCTGCAGATTTAAACAACACAACAGTTTCTTTCCTTGTTGATTGTCCCAACAACAGCTTTGCTCTGACTTCTCTACTGTGCTGAGCTTTGGGGAATGAGAGTCTGAGCTGCACTGAAGGTGTGGCCTCTGCTGGTGTTAGTGATCATTCTGTGATCAGCCTGAACAGGAGGGAGAACACATATAGAAAAAATGCTGATTGGTGTGGGATTCTGACGTGTGTGTGTAGTTACTGTGAGTAGTATTTTTTCTCGTCAGTTTCTCTCTCCATCCATCATCACCAAACGACTCTGTTCATACCATATAAGTTGCACCACAAGATTTATGATTGGAAAATGAACAAAATGCAAGATGTTAATGACTCTATTTCCTCCAAATCAAGGAGCCTTGGGAAAAGAATAGTGATTTCTGGTTTCCTCTTCTTGCATTTGATATTCACAGGCTGATTAAGTACAATGGGCCAGAGAAATGTTGGTGGATGGGGAAAGTTAATTGCTCTGAATATCCCATCCTCGTCTCACCGAGACTTGAGAACATTACGACGGATTAGCGGAGCGCTCCCATGTGGCATTACTGACCTTGGCTTGACCTCCCAGTACCAGTCACCAATTTTGTTTTAGGCCTTACAGTTTTCCAGATGATATGGTGGTTTAATATTGCTTTCTGTAACCTACAGTGTGTTATCTATTGGGTTTCCATGCCAAGAAGACTTGTTTTTTTTCGATATGTAGACCCCCTGTGGCTTCTCTAACCTTGATTTACCTCAGGTAGCATTACTCACATAGAAGCATCCAATGCCTTGTGGGAGGATTGGTGTTAAAGGCAGATACTCACTAGTTACATTTTTTTCCTGTGCTGATCACCTGAAAGACATTCATATTCCTCTATTGACTATTTTCTGCTACAACTTACAGTAGAACACAGACAATAGGACAGCTAAAGTACTGATCACACTGGAAGTGAATTGGGAGCTTTCTGCTGACATGATACAGTATCTAATCTGTCTCCATGTAGTTTGGCTTTTTTAGTCTCTAAAGTAATTCTTCTTAATTTCTCAGGGGACCATTGCTAGAGATACTGTTAAGACTGAAAACACATTCATAGCATACAGTCGCCATGTCACTGAGTAAAACTAAAACCATAGTTCCCCCTCTTAACTCAGCCTCTCCTCTTCTCTTCTGTCTCACTCTATTGCCTTTCTTTTTCTTTTCATTCTTCTCTCTCTCTTGTTCTCCTGTTCTTTCTTCCTCGCTTAAGTTGCTATGGTTACTGTGGTTTTAGCCCACACCAGCAGTCAGCCAACCCTCATCAGTCGTCAGCATTTCCTCTATTACACTTTGTCAGAGTGACATACTTCCTTCCAGGGAGAAGGAATATTCTCCAGGAGGCCTATCTAACCTGCTCTTGTAAGTGAGCAATTTTTCAGCTTGACTGTATTTCTTGAAGCACTCCCTGGATACCTATTTTTTCTTCACTTCAATCGTAAGATCTATTCCAGGTGAAAATTAAGTAGTATTCTGAAAGTCCTCTTGGCCCTTAGTCAAGAGTACGGCGTGGCTGGTTACTTATGAATATCCAATGCCGTTTGACTTGGTTACGCTCATATTGGAAAAGTACATTAAATTGCAGATATTACTGTGCAATCTTCCTCCTGCATCGACATACTGCACTCAGAGTCGGGAGAGGTTTGGCAAACACCAGTTACACCCTTTATGCTGAATAAGAAACCATTTAACCCGCTGGCATGTTACGCACTGCTGAATTGTCCGAAGCATTTGGGCAGAATGATATGTCACGTAATCTGATGAACTAGGACATGCATTTAAACACCCATCATGATGGAAAGGAGCCGACTTCTCCCTTCCCAAATAATTGTGTGTTAATGGGTTTGATAAGGCTGGCTAAGGCCGGACGTCTTAATCCACCCTCTGGGTGTGCTCTTGAAATGACTTGTCTTCATTCTGCTAGATACGTTCATTGAGGTAAATGTCTTCTCAGCCACGGTAGGCTGTCGGAAACAGATCTGCTCGCTGGGTTTGTTTTAGAAGGCCAATCCTGGCTGTTTTTCAAATCCATTCACTTAATCAAGGTGCTCTGTTGATAATGCAGCCATGGCTACACCATCTCTTCTCTCTTTCTCTCTTTCTCTCTTCTCTCTTTCAGATTACTCTACTCATTGCAGTCCTAATTCTACAAATAGTTGAGGAATATTACAGGAATATTTAAAATTCTGGTTAAGACAAGGACAAATTTGCTCTAAAGTTCGAAAATGTCTGTAGTCATTTTTTCATTAGCATAGTCTACACAGCATTTGAATAAAATCCTAGAAAAGGAATTCCAATTTGTATTAACCAATGACATACTGTGTGATGCCTCAGGAAAATCAAATTACACATCTCAGTCTCAGTAGTACAGCCGCTACACATGTCAAATGATTCAACCTTTGAAACCACATAAGAGAGAAAAGTAGGACTTTCCCATCGACATACAGCATCAATGAGCAATTTAGGCAGAAAGTTAGTTACCTGGCTATGACACTTGCAGTAAAACATCTGTATTGTGCCGTTTTCTACAAGCAGACATGAACTATCTGTTACACAGTGGTTGCCAAAGGTACTGGTCAATAAGGAGAAAACCACATTGACAAAGCTATACAAAGTATACTACACCAGAGAGCAGCCACTCATAAACGTTTTATTTACCCAATATCTATTTCCCAGCGCTGTCAACAGTAATGGCCCTGTTGCTAGCGCAATTGAAGCAGGTCGTTCCTATCAGTTAGCCCTTTTACAGTTCCGTTCTCAGAGCAGAGGACACTAGCAGAAGCGGAGGCCAGGGGTTGTACACTACAAAGGGAACGAGGTGTCATTTCCCAGGCTGCCTCAGGCAGTGCTGCAGTGGTGCTGCCGGGGTTTACGTAACCCCCCGCCAGTCCCCCGCCCAACCCCAGCCCTAAATTAGCTTCTGGGAGCAGAGAGGAGCAGAGAGGAGAGGAAGGAGCATTACGTCACCAGTCGCAGCTCAGTAGCCATGCAGCAGGCTGCTGGACCTTGGCAGGTTTCTCTGGCTGTGGTCTCCCCTCCCTCCCTCCCGCCCTCTCCACTGCACGTGTGAAAGGGCTGAGGAGGGGCTACGTTCCCTTCCACAGGACACTGTAGCTTCAAAAACCGGAATCCCAGTCTACCCCCGGTTCACTGCCACTCCCGACCCTATAATTATTCAACTCCACACAGCAGTCATCAGATCCTTTCATCACGCCCCGACAACTTGCCTGCATCAAATTGGGTTAAACACAGTCATTAATCATTGACTAATAAATACACACATTTAAGTGCTTCATTCCTGAGTAGAAGTGGTGTCCCGTGACATCGGCACCACATAGAAACATGTTAAGATGGCAAAATCACGACCGACAATTCATTCTCCATTTCATTGACCAGTTAATCATAATAACAATGAGTGCAAGCTTTGTACTTCAGACAACACTGTACTGTGAAAACTACTGAGGGCTAGCAAATTGGCTTATCCCTCTGGTTATGTGTAGAGCTGTAGTGACAGGTTTTGAGGATGTAGAGATATCAACTAATTTAAATGCTAGACAGTTCAAACAAGTATTTAATCTCTTGTACAGATCAATAAAAACAAAGAAGGCTATTAAAATCCAATTGTTTTTTATTAGCATAATGTGATTCCCTCAATTCCATAACAGCGAAATGGACCCATATATATTGAAACAGAAAAAAATATAGCAACATCTTTCCTCATGTTCTTTGTAAACACAATACACGTAATCCTAGAACGACCATAAATACAGTGTAATCCAAGAACGACCATAAATACAGCGTTATCCAAGAATGAACATAAATACAGCGTAATCCTAGTACCACCATAAATACAGCGTAATCCTAGTATGACCATAAATACAGCGTAATCCTAGTACGACCATAAATACAGCGTTATCCGAGGATGACCATAAATACAGCGTAATCCTAGTACAACCATAAATACAGCGTTATCCAAGGATGACCATAAATACAGCATAATCCATGAACGACCATAAATACAGCTTTATCCAAGGATGACCATAAATACAGTGTAATCCAGAAACGACCATAAATACAGTGTAATCTGGGAACGACCATAAATACATGTAATCCAACAACAACCGTAAATACAGCATAATCCAAGTAAAACTGTAAAAAATATAGTTGATAAAAAAGACAGAAGACGGACAGACAGATGTCACATTTTCTCACATTGTATCTTTAAATGGACCAATGTGGAAGGACAATGATTGCCAGTGATTTTCTGTCATGATTTATGAGGACGGTGTCCCACCGTTCTTACTCATGCCATTCACTACTGACATCGTGAAAAAGAGCAAAGACGTCCCCCTTCAAAAACTGACTGGTTTTGACTTTGAAGTGAATGTAATTAGAAAGCACAGGAGTCAGCCGCATGTTCACGTCTGATAACAAAATGCAATTGACTCTAATGGCCCTGGATGGTAAAGGCCAGGAACAGGGAGATAAGTCATGCAAATAGTTACACTTAAGCCCATCGGATCTATTTAAGGAGACATTACAAAAAGAAAAATCTTCAGAAGAAATAATTGGGCAACACTATAGTATACTATAACGCTCTGTGAGGGACTTGACAGGATTGACATTGCACCAAAATGCAATCTCTCTAAAGAGAGATTTTTCGTGCTGCCTTCATATCCACAAGGAGGCCAATAGTTTGCAGGGAGGCACAACAGAAGATATTCATTCTTAGATGGGTGTATTTTAAAGTTGTTCCATATTTTCATATTTCATCTAAACTCTTCAATAACATTTGAAAGGGTGTTAAGGTGACTTTCATTTGTCAACTTTTGAGCTGCATCTATGAACGCATATCCAGGGAAATTCATTGATTATATATTTGGCTGTTGGCACCCTAACAAAACATTCTGTAGCATCCATTGAAATCCAAGATGTAGGTTAGAAAAATGTAACTCTACAGAACATTTCTGCTCCATCGTCACATTTTGTCTAACTTTCTGGTAGGAAACAAAAATGAAGATATCCGGGACAGCCCTACAAAGTAAAGCTTATTGCCAGATCTGTTTGGAGGTGAGACTCCAGTTTAAAGTATTAACTCTATTGTAGGAGGAGCTTTAGCTGAGTTAAAATGAATAACAGTCATCTCAATTTCAATGTGCTCTGATCTAGCCTTTAAAGTCACAATATGATGACAGGTTGATCAGGAGGTCGTCCGCCTTGACAGGCCTTACTGTAGGTCTTTTGGACATACTGGGGTCACGCAGTGTGGCCTGGCCAGTACTCATTTCCCAGAACGTTTCAGTCTCTCTTTACTCTTGAGGAGCTCATAAAGCAACAGTGTGTTTACTGAGAGGACTCGCCGCCATGCTTTATGGCACAGAGTAAGTGGGTGTCATGCCCTGTAATAAGGACTGTTTCTCACTTTTTATTTGCTCAGTGATGGAATAACATGGTTATTAATCAAGGCTTCCCCTAAGAAAGAGGATAGAGGTCCGGACGGGAACATCCCATTCTGAACAGCCTGAT
This sequence comes from Esox niger, assembly GCA_016801105.1. NCBI lineage: Eukaryota > Metazoa > Chordata > Actinopteri > Esociformes > Esocidae > Esox > Esox niger. Next base: position 43,732 of record JACXGJ010000141.1, read on the forward strand.
GAAAAACAACCCTTAGCCATTAATTGGATACAAAGCAGTTACAATTAAGATTTCAGAGGCACTCATTGTGTTAGTAGGAAGTGGTCTTTGTTATGAATGGCCCGGCAGCAACATTTTACAATCACCAGAGAGAGGTCCAGGGCTACTTCCCAAATGGCACCCTTCTCCCCAGTGTAGCTCCAATCAGAAGGGGTGCATTATTGGGTAATAGGGTACCAATGGGGACATAGGATCCCAGGATGTTTACATCCTTATGTGATTAAAGGGTTGTGTGAACTTGAATCGCTGCCAATTAGACTACTCTTGCTCCTGCTTGCAGTGTTTACAAGACAGTTTGGAGTCCAAAGATTTTCCCTTAAATCCCTAGGCAGTTAGGAAGGAATAATACAAAATAGATGTACTCATTGGGGTTTACCGCTCAAGTAGCTACATTCATTTTTGTATAAAAAAGTATTGACATGTACTCAGTGTTTCATAAAAAAATATAACATAAATTCCTCATTGAATTCATTGAAATGTTTTATCCAATCAGATATATATGTTGTTTGTTATACTCAAAATGTTTAGTTTGTTTTACTCCTTTGGTAAAAGAAAGTGAATGTAAACAAAACACTAAATATATCCAAAACGGTTTAACAGTGTGTGTGTGAGTGTGTGTGTGTGTGTGTGTGTGTGTGTGTGCGTGTGTGTGTGTGTGTGTGCCCAAGCATGTGCATGTGCCTTCTTCTGGTATCAAGGCCAAGAGATGGTCTCCTCTCACTGTAGATATCGGACAATCACTCCAGAAACATGAGCACTTAGTAACCATGGCATTCAGCTCCCCAGAGAAACCCAGTTTCATTCCTCTACAGCCAGGCTCTCCTGGACCTCAGCCATTAGCCCAGCCATCTTGACTGGAGTTCAGAGCAACAATACCGTCAAGCTATTTATTATGCTTCAGATATTATGCCTCAGTCTAGATAGTTCAAAGCAAAACAACACCAGTGGGCCTCGTGAATTATTGTTTTTTAAGCTGTATCTACGCTAATTGTGCTGCAGAGCATCACTGAGTCGGGGTATAGCCCACAGTATTTAATGATATTGCAGTACATTTCCTCTAGAAGGGTTGTTTGTCTCCGAAAATGTGCTTTTGTTTGTGTTTCTGTGCAGAAAATCTTTGCTTCGGTTCGGTGTTGCCTTGCTTCTTTGAAAAGTATGTTGCTTAGATACTTCTTTTTTGTCTCACATTTCTGGTGACTCATCCTTCAGAAACATTACACATTGGTATATTACATTCATAGCAATTGGCAGACTGGTCGACTAAGTGCCAAACTCTACTAAAGTTAACAAAGGCATAACAAAGTGCTGAGGATAATAATGATGTATTATTTTCTCAGAAAACAATACAGAAATGGGACTTGGTTTTATGAATCTCAAGTGAGCTTTTTGTCCTCTCCGTCTCTCCGTAGGAATGACGGCAGCTGCCTCCCTGGTGTCTCTTGCTTGGGCCTTGGCGTCCTATCAGAAAGCCCTGCGAGACTCCCGGGACGACAAGAAGCCAATCAGCTACCTGGCCGTCATTATTCAGTTCTGCTGGCACTTCTTCACCATCGCCGCCCGGGTCATCACCTTCGCCCTCTTCGCCTCCGTGTTCCAACTGTACTTCGGCATCTTCATCGTCCTCCACTGGTGCATCATGACCTTCTGGATAGTCCACTGCGAGACCGAGTTCTGCATAACCAAGTGGGAGGAGATCGTCTTCGACATGGTGGTGGGCATCATCTACATATTCAGCTGGTTCAACGTGAAAGAGGGTCGCACCCGGTGTCGTCTTTTCATCTACTATTTTGTGATCTTGCTGGAGAACACGGCCCTCGGCGCCTTGTGGTACCTCTACCGTGTCCCTCAGAGCACCGACGCCTTTGCCGTCCCCGCGCTCTGCGTAATCTTCAGCAGCTTCCTCACCGGCGTCGTCTTCATGCTCATGTACTACACCTTCTTTCACCCCAACGGGCCCCGCTTCGGACGCTCGCCCAGCCTGGTCCTGGACGACCCCACCGCCGCCTTCACACTGCCGTCCGAAGGGGCCACCAACTCACTGAGGTCCAACCGTGGCGTGCCCCTCATCTCCGGGGACGGCACCATCGGCAGGGACACCAAATACACGGAGAGGGACGGCTGCATGCCCGTGTTTCAGGTGAGGCCCACTGCCCCGTCCACGCCGTCGTCCCGCGCCCCGCGCATCGAGGAGACGGTCATTAAAATAGACCTGTGTCGGAACCGCTACCCGGCCTGGGAGAGACACGTGCTGGACAGAAGTATACGCAAGGCCATCCTGGCCATCCACTGCTCTTCGGCGCCCCCTAGGCTCCAGTACAAAGACGATACTACAGTTCAGGAGCGCCTGGAGTACGAGACCACATTGTAGCCCTGCGTCGCTGCCCAGGTGTTGAATCCATAGGAATGCAAAACCGTAACAAAGGAGGACCATCAACTTTGATTTACAGCAGGACTGTGGCAATAATGTGCTATTAGCTCCCTCTATATATACTGTATACATACTAGCATTGAACCATGATGTTGATTGTCATGGGCAAAAATATAGGCACAACTTATTAGTTGATATGAAAGAGGTATATATTCGTGTTTTTGAAACAGAGTTCCTCTTTTGGGGTCTACCTGGTCGATGTCGTCGTCGTCGTTATTGTTGTTGTTTTGTAACTTACGTCCATCAGGGAATCTCTTGTTTGATAAAAGGCCATTGCACACACACATAGAATATGAATTCTTGTAGTCTCCCATGAATTACACAATGCCCCTTTCATAACAGGTGCTTATGAAATTTCATAACAGATCACTATGTAGGTTGTCTGAGCTCTGCCACTCAGGCGGAACCGGACAGGCGAACTCTACATACGCTTTTCATGTGACCAAAGTAATCAATGACAGGGGTTCCTAATATATACATAAAATATTTTCAATATATTCTGTCACCTCAAACACCCTCATCATAGACCTGCAAAAAACATAGGCTAGACATTTAAAAATACAATTAGCATCTCCTGATATAGATAGAGTGGTCTTATTAACAAAAACAACAAAAAAATACTAAGTCAGCAAAGGGTTTCGTATTAGGATGGTTTGTGTTATTTCTAATTCAAAGAAGTCCCAAACTGGTAGACGCGTGGTCTGTGATGTAATTAGGGATATGAGTAGACAACCTGTTTGTTATACTGTACACGTGTAACGGTTCTATGACTTGATGTCATCAGCCATGTCGTCCTAGTGCCAAAGGGTCTGAAACGACTGGATTAGGTGGACTAAGTCTGCTGGTGGGTGTGACTACCAGACTGGACAGTAGTAGATTCAGGCATGGCTGAACTGCTATTTACTTGAATACAACAAAACAGGAGTACTGAACCTGGTTGTCATGCTGTTTATATGCTACACAAATCCGGAATGTTTGTGGTCTGTGAAGAGCCTGAAGGACAAACCTAATCTTTTTTCTCCCCTCGCCTGGATAAAAGGCGACAGGCCAAGAATACCTTCCTGGCAGCTCTCATTTACAGTCCAGCCTTGTGGAGCTCTGGTCTGGGCTTCCCTGCATCCTTAAAGGCTGATAAAGATTGGTCTACTAGCTCATCCACACAGACCTGTTCTGTATGGGGAGGAGAGGAGGGAAGAGGACAAAGACAAGAGCCACTTCAGCCAAACCACTCGCATAAAACCTGCAGGATGTACTGTGCTGTCAGATTAAAGACGCAGCGTTACTCGTGCGCCTGTAGTGTATTGCGATTGTGTGTTCGAGCGTGCGTTTGTCTGTGTGTGTGTGTGTGTGTGTGTGTGTGTGAGAGAGCATGGCACAGGAGGGCATGTGTAGATGCTCTAATCAGCGGTCCTTTTGTCTGCAGCTGTACATTATGTCGTAGTGTAAGGAACGGGAGAGGTGTGTTTTAACACTACGGTGCTAACTGCTGCTGTAGCTAACACATGGTCAGTCCCGCACTGAGGAATTCTAGGGCATACATCATGGATAACTCCCAAACATCAATGGTGTTCCAGTGAAATTTTGAGTTGGTAAAAAAAGTGACTGTGAATGGGACATCTAACCAATAACATTGTACCTTGAGATCTTTGAAAGGTGTCGGCACAAGAAGTAAAGTTTGTAGCTTGGTTTTCAGTTCTAGGTCACGAGCGTCTTTATTTTTATGTCTAGTTCGTTTGAAGCAAAAAGGGTGACGAGGAGGACGGAAAAAAAACAAGCACAAAATGCGTGAGTGGAATTAAGCACATTGAGGGGAAATATCGTGATGTTCAACGTGCGAGATTTAAGAAAACACTCCTGATCATTCCAGAAAGATGTGCCTGTGTGTTTGAATAGTGCTATTTTAATTGTCTACTGAATGGTATAGATTTCTATTTGGTCAGTGGTTTTATGTTGATATTGCTTTTTGAATTATTCATGTTTTTTAGTATGCAGGAAATTCTTCAGCTGTACATGGTTTACTTTACTTTCACATAATTTGCCTTGTTGCCTCACCATCACACAGTATACAGTAATATGCGTTACCCTCTGTTCTGTTGGGTATTTTACTCAAATCCATTAAATATTCAGAAGTGAATGCTGCTACAAATTTAAGAGACTCTCTAAAAGGGGATTTGGTTATACATGCAGAATGGTTAAAATCATGTCCACCACCGCTCTGTTTACTTCTGATTTCCATACAGTGTCAAGCAGCATATCTGAATTGGTGCAGAAGTCTTTATTAGAAAAGCTCTTATCTTTTCAGTTGCTCTCATTAATAATGTGTTTTGAGTTTCATTTAAAATATGCTGCCTTTATTTGTTTACAATGAAGACCGAAACCAAACGGCAGTTGTGGTGCAAAAGAGGAAAGCACTGGCTTGGAATTGACCCAATGATCATGAATGAAACAACATTGGTGATTCTGACAGGGTTTTTTTTTCTTCTTGGGATCTCTTATTTAGGTCTGCCATTGATGACACACGTATGGAGGAGGTATAATGAATTGCTCATAATCAACTAGTGAATCATCAAAGGTCACTTGGCAGGGCTCCATCTCTTTATGAATTAAACATTTAGCATATCATCCACTCAGTGTCACCCTGCACACGTCTTTAGAGTGCAGGGCTTTCTTTTATTGAATCTGATCCTTGTTAACATGATATTTCATCTTGTATTGTTCTTGTCACATTGTTTGCTTTCAATGGTTATTTTCATTTTTCGGTGGGGAGTTGATGATTTATCTTTAACCCTACCAAAACTAAACAAATCCGGGCCTGTATTCCAGAATAGTGAGTTGCCTCTGTGTCCTCATGCAACCAAATTGACACTGGCTTCCTCAATATTCACCACTATAGAGAATCATGACCAGATAAAAATGGCTTTCAGATTAGCATCTAGTGGACTCATCTAGAATACAATCCTAAAATAATTGTGCGAGACATACAATCTACATAATATTCAACGATTTATAAATGTTGTTATAGCTTTACAAAAGAGTAGTGTTGCGCTTATGGTCAAAGATGAACATGAGAGTAACAAAGGGTCATAAAAGGTCAAAAGACTCCTTATCGGTAGACGAGTCCTGTCGTCACAACCGAGTAACAGAATATCATGTCTTATGGGTGAGTATGACGAGCAATGATTAAACCACCTTTATAATCCATAGATACAGAAACATTTGACTAAGGTGTCCAACTGTTTATTTGCTTCCATTAGCATTAGCATCTAGGTTTGAATCTGAGACTACCATTGTTCATCAACATTGCTGAAATATAGTGTAAATTGTACATATACCTACCTCACCTTTCTGAACAGAATACTCTCCTACACCACTGAGACGATACTGTAGTGATCTTTGTGAGAGGTCATAAATGTAAATGTGAAACAAATAATAAGGTGTTCACTGCTTTGATGGTGGAGGGTATTCTGTTTACAGTATGTGCATCAGAAGGCAGACTGACAACCGGAACAAATGCACACGTCAACAAATCCACTTCATTTTTTTTAATTACGAGGAACTTATGGTTGTGACGATTTAAGCTGCTTATATCTGTTTCCTTTGCCTTAATTAATAAAATATGTAGATGCTTTTTTAATTTATTTCAATATCATATTGGTGGTTTTTCAGGGGCACCAAGCTCCTGGTTGTTAGGTTATGATGAACAGTGTTGTATGAGGTCTCCAAATTCATCTGTTTTCTGTTAACAGCCTAATAGCGTTGTGTTCTTATATGGTTACTGTGCTTCTACTAAACAGCTATACAAAATGCATATATATGTGTATAGGTACACAGTTAAAATGAAGTGTACGCAAGCAATGGACCCATCCTTCTTGAATTCAGTGAAGAAAGAAAAAATATGGATGGTAAAGGGGCACAATAACTAATATTTATTGTCTGATTTGGAGAGATGTGGACCCATGATTGGTGGTAGAGTTTTGTTCTGAGGTATTTATCCACATTACAGGATAGTAATGTAGACAGATGCTGTGTGCTGCTTCTCCACACCGGTAGCCTTCAACACATTAGTACAAGCACAGGAACAAATGAACATGAAATGAATGGCATTCCATTTAGTTTGACTCCTAAAGCATAATGTACAGATGTCCTTAGTCTCTCAGTTGCAAATGGAGGATCACAATAGTAACTGAAAAACAACTATCTATCTGTAAATAAATGTATGCAAATGTACATGTTAAAAGAACATTCCTCTCTGAGTCCTGATTGTGAAGGGTGTCTGTTGAATAGAGGTCGATGCCACAAGATGGCTGTTACATAGGATGTAATACTGATAAAAAAAATAGTGTGGTGTATGTGATGTGCTAAATGACAAAAATTCAAAAAAAATTGACTAAAAAATAAAATGTTAATTATTGGTATTTTAAGTAACTTGCATTGTGTGATGAAAGTCTGAAGTGCTTAAATTGCATTAAATCAGATTAAAAGTAATTTTATTGTAAATTGAAGAGTAAAACCCGAACATGACATTTTTGTATATATTGGATTTTTGTAAATTTTTATTTGATTCTAATGCAACACAAAGTACCAAAATTAATTTAATAAAGTACACTGTGGTCATTTTTTCAGACTCCACTTAATTTATTTGGGTTTGGTTTACGAAGGTTTCACAATTAAATACATGCACATTTAAAGAGCTCAGTCTATGATGTAGACCATATACAGGGCATTTGGAAAGACTTCAGAACCCTTTTTTCCACATTTTGTCACATTACAGCTTTTTTCTAAAATGTATTAATTTGATTATAAAGCCTCATTAATTGACACACAATACCCCATAATGAGAAAGCAAGTGGAGGTTATTAGAAATCTTTGAAAATGTATTAATAAATAAATACGTATTCTTATACTTTGCCATGACACTGAGGAGCATCCTATTCCCACTTATCATCCTTGAGATATTTCAACTTGATTGGGCTCCACCTAGGGTTAATTCAACGTACTGGAAACTGACATTTGGAAAGGCACACACGTCTTTATAATGCCCCACGACTGACAGTGTTTGTCAGAGCAAAAACCAAGCCAGGAGGCCAATGGAATTGTCTGTAGAGAGCCCAGACAGATCTGGAGAAGGGGAACCAAAGTTTTGCAGTATTGAACGTTCCCAAGAACACACTGGCCTCTATAATTCTTAAATGAAAATAGTCACCAACACTCTTCCTAAAACTGGCCACTCAGCCAAACTGAGGGAGAAGGACCATGGTGAGACGGAAGCCACTCCTCAGCAAAAAGCACATGGCAGCCCTCTGGAGTTCGGCAAAAGCATCGAAAGCACTCTCAGACCATGATGAACAAGTTTCTCTGGTCCAATGAAACCAAGATTGAACACTTTGGCCGTCTGGAGGAAATCAGGCACTTCTTGTCAAATGGCCAATGCCATCCCTAAAGGGAAGCAGTGTTGCCAGAATAATGCAGTGGGATGTTTTTCAGTGTCAGGGAATGGGAGACAAGTTGAGGGAAAGATGAACAGAACAAAGTACAGACAGAACCTTGATGAAAACCTGCTCCAGAGCACAACTGAACAGACTTGGGCAAAGGTTCACCTTGGAACAGGACAATGAAATTAAGCACACAGCCAAGAGAACCCAGGATGGCTTCAGGAAAAGTCTGTCAATGTCCTCTAAAAATCTCAGACTTGAATGCAACCAAACATCTCTAGAGATAACTGAAAATGGCTGTTCAGTAACATTCCCCATCTAATCTGACCGAGCTCAATGGGAAAAACTTCCCAAATACAGGTATCAAACTTGGAGCGCCAAACGAAAAGACTCGAGGCTCCAATCGCTGCAATAGAGGGCTGAATACTTCGATAAATGTGATATGGTGAAATGTTTAAATGGTTATATATATGCTCATTTGTTATTGTATGTATAATAAGGTGGAAGAACTATATTAAATAACTTTTAGTATAAGGCTGGAATTTAGTGTGGAAAAAGTGAAGGGGTCTGAATACTTTCTGAATGCACTGTATGCATATGGTATAAATATGTTTGTATACCACTACCAGTCATTTTAATGGGTAAGTGTTTCAAAACATTTGACTGGTACAATTTTGAGTGTTCGGAACATTCTAATAAAAATATGCACCAGGCCGCACATAAATGAATGTCTGTTAGTCAATAGCAGACATTTTGTTTTAGAATGTAATGACACATATTAAGTTACATGCTGCATATCAATTTTTTGACAACTGTTCATTTGGTGTCAGAGAAGTAGTAGTAGTAGTATTATTTCAATAAATGTTTTACCAAATGCAAAATGGATGTTGATATTTAACAGCTTGAGTATAGCGGTAGTCAGTATTTGAAACAATAAGAAATCATATTCTCCCCCACATTTTGGAAAAATGTAAGGACTGACCATCCATGACATCAATATTATAGTTTATAAAAATACTTGTGTCTGTAGTGTTGGTTAATATGTGTTTTTTTAAGATGATATTTTGAATCTTCTTGGGTATAATTATAATATAGGTCAAAATGTATGTAGCAATTCCAGGTTGCCCCTATAAATTAAATGGTTATGGTTAGGGGAAGTGTTAAAGTTAAGGTTTGCAATAGTATGTTTGGGGTCCTGTTTAGATAACTTGCATTGTGCTTTCCACACCAGGGATGTGGGTTATATTCCCACAAGGGGCCAACAATGTGCTCACTTACCTAATTTGCTCTGCATAATAGTAACTGCTAAATTACTTAAATGTAAATGGATAATCTCTCCCTACAGAGCTGTGCCGCCTACTTAACAAGTTACTTATTAATGAAAAAAAATATAACCTGTGTCAAAAGCAGGATACATCAGTATTCAACGAATTATTTCAACAAGTTGATTAATTGAGCAAATGTTTCTATATATTTCTATCACCATTTAGAAATGATCACACTTTTTAAATATGGTACCTATTTAACAAAAGTGTGAATAGATTAATATAATATCTAAATAAAGCACATTCATTTAAATGTCTTCATCACATGTAATTTGCATGCAGTAACAGCCTCAAGACTGAACCATTCACCAGATGCAGGGTGCCTTCTCTGGTGAGGACCTGTCAGGCCGGCATTACAGCCATCTTCAGTTGGGATCTTTTTGCCAAGTCTCATCTTCAACAAATGAAAGACACGTTCAGGGGGATTTTAAATCTGGAGATCAACTTAGTCAAGGATGTAACATCCCCCCCCCCCAAAAAAAAAAAAACGTATGGCAGTGTTATGGGGGTTAATGTCTACCTAAGTGCAATCCATTGAGTTTGAAAGCATTTGCTTTTGTTTTATTCTGTTTTTATTTGTGTTCATTCCATTGCCGCTGTCAGAGGTTGCATCATCCATGAAGTAAACCAGTTCCAGTGGCATCCATGCATGCCCAAGCCATAATACCCTCATGGCCATATTTCACAGATGAGGTGGTATGCTGAAAACCTTTTTTTCTTCATAAGTTCCTCCGACACTCTGTTATATCACCTATAATCTTTATCAGTCCGCAATACTGTTTTCTAGACAGTGGGCGCTGTAACCCTGCCCATCTGTCTGACAGATAAAAGTGTTTTCATCTATCGGACAGTTATTGGTTTATGTTAAGCATTCTTCTGTCATCCACTGTGGATTTCTTCTTTGGTCAATCAGGGCATCAACAATTGTTAAGCTCACCTGTGATTTCCTCCTTTTTTGTTGAAAATCAAAAAATGATTCTCAAAATGGCTAACTTGACTTTCAATTGACACCATTTGGTCTTCTTGTGGAAATACAATTGAAGACTGCAAAGGCAAACAAAAAGCCTAGAATCAAGGTTAGATACTGGCAGCCTTCCCAAGGCTGCTGCAAAGCAGGAAACACCTGACTAACCAGAGACATATTTTATGCAAATTGTCTCAATACTCTTGGTGCCTTGAACTAGGGGTAACTATGTAAAAAAAAAGGGTTGTCATTTCTCAATCACAAAATAAATATAGACAAAAAACAACCCACTAATAAAAACTGTCAAACTATACTTTTTGGAGTATTAAGTCAAAAGAAGAAAAAAAACATTTATCCCAATACTTACAGCTGGAAATATGTATTGAATAGCACAGAAGCAATACCTTGAGCAGTCCAGAACCTGAATAGCACACAAGCAATAAATAGAGCGGTCCAGAACCAGTTATTCCACATGGCAGAACAGGCACAGGGCTATACACTGGCAAAGCCCCAGGTCTAGCCAGTACTGGACTGAGATAAGTCTTAAAATATGTGATGTGGAAGCCAAAACTGTTCCATATCTCAGATCAGACTTTAAGCTCCAAGCATTTCAGCAAACATGTACTTTGTGGTTAAGAGGAGTAAAAATGTAGTTTTAAACCATCTTTGATTTTGTCGTGTTTATCACTGCTGTGTTGTATATGGCCCAGTTAGTCTGTGATGTGAATTATTCCCAGACACCCATTTGCTTAACCAAACTATGCTTATTTTTTTTATTTACTTTAGTGGGTAAAATGTACAGTTAAGATAAGTTAGAAAAAAAGATTTTCTACAGGCTACACATGTTCTACAGGCTACACATTAGATTGAACTAGCCAAAGTTATGATGTAACTACAAACATGTAAAAGCAAAGTCTTTTTTAACCTTTATTTTACTAGGTAAGCCTGTAAAAAGGAAAGTGTGTAGGTTATCGAAGCCATGTTGGAGGGTAGCACAAGCTCACTGACAAGCCAGAATAATGTTATAATTCAATATTCAATAATAATTCAACTAAAGGTGAATGAGAGTCACTGGCAGCTAGTGTAGCATTATTGATGTGTACAGAGGATAAGGTCGGCCGAAGAGTCGGTCCCCGATGAACACCCAATAAAAACAGCTAGTGGGCTGGACAGCAGTCACTCAGTCGCTCAATGTAGATGGTCAGAGAAAAGCTATTTTTGCATCAGGCAAGGCAGCCCTCTGAGAAGCACAGCCTGCCACGTCTGTTGATTACAACGATTAACGGAATCAAAGGCTTTGGCCAGGTCAATAAATACAGATGCACGGTACTGCTTGCTGTCTATAGCAGTTTAAGACCTTTAAGACCTACAGTGCAGCCTGTTCTGGAACTGGGGTGTAGAAGAGAAATATGGGACTCAAAATGGTAGGTTGTTTGTTTACCAGATGTTCGGTAAGCAGGGCAAGATAGAGTGGCCTGCAACAGTAGAGGGATGACAGTGACACAGCTTTCCAATCCAGAGGTTTTCAGAAAAACGGGATCCAGTTTATCAAGCCCGGCTGATTTGTGTAGGGCTACATTTTGGAGTGGCTTCTAAACCTCCCTTGCTTGAACTAGATGAAAGAATAAATAAGGGAGTGGGAATAACAGCAGTAGTGCCGGAACAGGAATTTGTGGCTAGCCATAACAAGCGGTTATTAAAGCTTTCAATAATTCTGGCTTTGTCCAACATATAAGTGTTTGCAACTTTTAGCTCTCTAGACAGCTGGGAGGAAACTCTGTCATTTTCCATGGACTTAACAGTGTCCGAGAATTCTTTGGGCTGGTGCCACAGGCCAAATAAAAAATTTTTCCTTTGTAAAAACCTGCCTTAGCTTTCTGAATTAAGTGGGTGCAATGATTCTTATTTTGCTTAAACAGTTGCCAGTCAGAGGGCTTTTATGAGACTATAGCTATTTCCCAGAGTCTGTGCTTGTGTTGGATCAGGATAGCCAATTCATTAGAGAACCAGGGGCTGTAGCAATGTTTTTTAATCTAATTTTCTAAGCAGAGCATGTTTATTAACTACAGTGAGGAAAGCATTTTTACAATAGGATAAGGCATCCTCAACAGAGGGGATAAGGCCTATTCTATGACAGTATTTGGAGGCCATGTCAACTAAGAAAGCTGACAATAACAAGGGGCAGACACTCGCAATTATAGAAAGATCACTAAGGTTTACAAAAATGTGACATACATATTGGCATAGACGGACACATAATTCATAACAAAATATATTTATTGCAACATTCCAAATCATTTCCATTCTTATCACTGTTTGATAATGGGCCTCACTTGATTTAAAAAGTGTCTAGGCTACAGTATACACCGTGCCTTGGAAAAGCATCTATACAATTTCACATTTTGTTGTTATAGACTTAATGTCCAAACTGTTTAAAAATCCCAAATGTTGCCATCAATCCACACACTAGCCAATAAAGACAAAGCAAAAACAGGATGTTGTAAATGTGAGCCAGTTTCCTAAAAACTAAAAGCCGATACCTCATGCACATACGTATTCAGACCCTTAGCCATGACACTCCAAATTGAGCTCAGACGCATCCTGTCTCTAGAACTTTGAATCCATTTGTGGCTTGATTGGACATGATTTGGAGAGGGGCGCACCTGTCTATAAGGTCCCACAATTAACACTGCATCAGAGCAAAAACCAAGCTTTGAACTCTCTGTAGACCTCTGAGGTCGATTTGTGTCAAGGCATAGATCTGGGGAAGGTTATACAAATTGCTAAAGAATTGTAAGTTCCCTGGAGCACAGAGAGCTAAATCACTGTAAAATGGAAGAAGTCTGGAAGCACCAAGACTCCTAAAGAAGACTTCCTAAAGCCAGTCATCCGGACTAACAGTAATTGGGCAAGGAGGAACTTTGTCATGGAGGAGACCAAGAACCCACTGGCAGCTCTATCAGTGTTTCAGAGTTTCTCTCCAGAGATGTTGGAACCTGCTAGAAGAACAACCATCTCTTCAGCACTTCAGTTCCACTGGTGGGAGAATCCTGCTATGGGGATTTTTCTCAGCGACAGGGACTGGTCAGGATTGAAGGATCAAATAATAGATCACTATACAGAGATGTCCTTGAAGAAGTCCTGGCCCTCTGGGTGAGGTTATCAGACAGAGGTGGAGATTTATCTTTTCAAGGACGATAACGACCCAAAGTACACAACCAAGACAACGCAGGAGTGACTTTGGGACAAGTGTGTGAATGTCCCTGAGTAGCATATGTAAAGCCCAGACTTAACCCTGATTGAACCATCTGTTGGGTAGACCTGAATTCAACAGTTCACCAATGCTCCCCATCCAATCTGACTGAGGTTGAGAGGCTCTTGAAGGATGTGAATACCTGAATCAAAGTGTGCAAAGCTGGTCGAGATACACCCAAGAACACTTAAAGATGTGATCGCTGCCAAATGCGCTTCTAAAAAGCACAAAATAAAGGGTCTGAATACTTATGTGCGCAATATATTTAATTAGCAATATAAGGAATTAATTTCCCATGTGGATGCATGTCGATCGCCTATATCCACACAGGTTTTTGTATTTTTGAATATATCACATCAATTATAATTGCAGAACGAGACCCTACACTATTCAGAACCACTTGTCTGTGTAGAATTTTAGCAACCAGAAAAGTTAGAGGTATTTGGCTCATCTCTTGACGCTCACATTTGTTCATGGATGTGCTGAAGATGAACACGCTTCTGGAAGAGAGGATGCATCTTCACCATTTGACAACAACAGCTGTTTTCAATTTATCTTTGATGGTTTATGATTTAGACTATAATGTTGACATCATGGTTAGTCCTGGTATCTATCTTATATACATATATGTATATATACACACATTACCAATCACAACTTTGGACACACTTACCCATTCACTTTATATATTTATATCTATCTGTGTATATAAATGTATGTGTGTATGTATGTATGTATGTATGTAAGGGCATAGGATGCGGGGTACGGGGGGGATCTGCCCCCCCAATGTTAGAAGCAGGTAAATTGCCCCCTCCCAATTAGTACAAAAAAGTATGTATATTCAAAATGTGTCTTCCAAAATATCAAACTCAGTCCTACTCCCTTGTATGCATGCATATAATGAATACAGTTCCAGTCAAAGGTTTGGACACACCCATTCAAGTGGTGTGTCAAAACTTTGGACTAGTACTGTATGTTTTGTTGCTGTTCTAATGTTTAGTCCTGGAATCCACAATTCTGCCCGAACTGAACACTTACATCATTTCAAGCCCATCCTGCTTTGTATTTGAATGCTTAAAGATTTTTTTCTTAATGATTCTATTTTAAAAGGGGCGCTGTGTGGAATTCTGCCTCTAAACAATAACAACTTGTCTCCTCCTAGTCTTCCCGTACTGAACAAGCCTGGAATGGTAATAGTCCAGGGTGGTTTAGAGTGGGAAGGATAGTTCTGCGAGTGTCTAAAGCGACTATAAGGAGATAACATGTCACTGTAAACTGACAGACGGACCGATGAGAAAGTTAAAACATTAAAAGCAGAGGTATACTGGTCATTTCTGCTTGTATTTATGTTAGTTGACAGTAAAAATCATACATATTACCCTTTTAAAAACATAATACCCTTTTTAAAAATCTAATGGCTAACATTTTAAACAGGTAAGACTGTAAAACTCATCAGTTTCCTTCCCTGTATTGATCCCTATTTAGTTAGTACTATATTGCTCCAATATTTTCAGTTGTTAAGGAATGGAAAGGCCTCTTAAAATGAAATGGTTGGCAGTAGTACTTTGTGCAAATCAATAGTGTAATGAAACTATACTGTACACAAACATGCAGAAATACAAAAAAACTAAATACAATTTCTTCAATTACCACATTTGAAATTAACCAACTATAATTACAGGTATACGATGTATTACACTTTTACATTTTACCTGCAATTCCAACTGTTTAGTGCAAAACGCTCAATACAAGTAACATGAATACCAGTTAAGCTAAATATGAGATACCAGTTATCCGTTAACCATTCAATTGATCCCATGATGAGGATATTGGTAGGTAACAATTTGAATTAAAAAGTACTCCTTCATATAACATACATAATTATTAATTAAATATATATATAAATATATATAAAGCTATTTTTCTTTATGTCGGCAGTGAAATCGCTCCAGTAATGCTCTAAGGACATTCCCAGGAATGATTTGGTGTCTATCAATGAGTGCTTGAACAGCTTGCTTGGTCTGCAATCAGAAATAAATATTAAGGCATTTTCTCTCTCATACTACCCTGCCCAACTAATTTGTTTGTTTAGACAGTAAGTAACCCCTAAATGACAAAATATGTATCACATTTGCACACTTTGCCTACCTTTTCAGCTAATTCCACTGCACTAATGTTAGGATCGTATGGGATCGGGTCGCCAAGGTAAGTTCGGAATTTCACAGGAAAACCTCCATAGACAGGGGCCATCGGTACACGGAACTTCTCATAGGACCATCTGAAAAACCCTGAAAAATAGCAAATGTCCATGTTAACATACTCACTACTAAAAAGCTAAAATAATACAGATTAATTAAATGAATAGTTCTTACTTAAATTTCCAAGAGATCGGAATCCTTCCCTGACGTTTTTAGTAAACATTGGAATTATTGGCTGAAAAATGTAAAGAAAATATTCAATATTTAAGAGGATTCTGAATAAAGTTAGGTTCTTGTTTGAAAGTATTTGTAGATTTTTTTAATTGTCAGTGTCCAAATTGGACCCTATTCTGTATATATGACCCCAGCACCCATAGGGGTTTGTTCAAAGCTGTGCACTATATAAGGAACAGGGCCTCATTTGGGGCACATCCTAAAACAAAAGCCAATATGTACCACTTTAGAATCAATAGCCACTTGTGCGAAGCCCTTTCTCTTTCCCCACAACAGCGGATAGGTCTCATCACTGAGAAGGGCCTCCCTCACGCCTCCAGGTGAGATGCCCAGGAGGTGGCCACTCTTAAGTGCCTTCACACACTCCTCCTGTGGCCCATGGATCACACTGAACACCTCCAACAGCAGCTTGAACCCTGCGGAGAACAATACAATCTTGTGCCTTTAGTGTCTCATGTAGAAATGGATAAATGGGTCAATTCTATTTCCAGTGATCAAATTAACTCACAGACTGGCTTCTGACTTCTATAAAAACCTTAAACTACTTCCAAGACTATCTTCACCAATAAGCTTATGTTATTCAGAATCAGAAGTGTGTGGGCATTGGAAGAATATTGTAAATACATTTTGAATGAATGCCAGTATTAGTCAGCTTGAGGCTACAAATATAGACATACTGTCCAACTGCTTACAGAGGGCACTGAATAAAACATCCCACTTGTATATGCAGATACTTGTACTTTTTGAAGTTGAACTATATGAAGTTCTTACCTGGAACTTTGAACAGAAAGTGATCCGCGACTGAGTGGACAATCCGCCCCTTCTGAATGATAACATTTGCCAGGAAGTAATAGTAGTCAATTGGGATAGCCCCGTGATAGTACACTATAAGAGCTGCACCTTTATCAGGAATCTTCTCCATACCATGGATTTCATACCCTGGTAAAAAATGTCACAAATTTACATTTACATTAGCAAGTCTTTTTCCACCAAAATAAAATCAGGACAGGGACAGGACTCCCTTTATTTGTTTCTATATTAACGTAGAGAACAAATATTTGATACACTGCTGATTTTGCAGGTTTTCCTACTTACAAGGCATGTAGAGGTCTGTAATATTTATCATAGGTACACTAACTGTGAGAGACTAAATTAAAAAAATCCTGAAACTCACATTATATGATTTTTAAATACTTAATTTTCATTTTATTGAATGACATACGTATTTGATACAACAGAAAAGCAGAACTTAATATTTGGTACAGAAACGTTTGTTTGCAATTACAGAGATCATACGTGTCCTGAAGTTCTTGACCAGGTTTGCACACACTGCGGAGCCACTCCGTAAGTTGCCATTGCTGTGTGTTTCGGGTCGACCCATCTTCAATGCTCTTACTGAGGGAAGGAGGTTTTTGGCCAAGATCTCGCAATACATGGCCCCATGCATCCTACCCTCAATACGGTGCAGTCTTCGTGTCACCTTTGCAGAAAAGCATCCCCAAAGAATGATGTTTCCACCTCCATGCTTTACGGTTGGGATGGTGTTCTTGGAGTTGTACTCATCCTTCTTCCTCCAAACACGGCGAGTGGAGTTTAGACCAAAAAGCTCTATTTTTGTCTCATAAGACCACAGGACCTTCTCCCATTCCTCCTCTGGATCATCCAGATGGTCATTGGCAAACTTCAGATGGGCCTGGACATTGGGGACTGCAGGATTTTAATCCATGACGGCGTAGTGTGTTACTAATGGTTTTCTTTGAGACTGTGGTCCCAGCTCTCTTTACCAGGTAACCTGGTAAACCAGGTCCTGCCATGTAGTTCAGGGCTGATCTCTCACCTTACTCATGATCATTGATGCCCCACAAGGTTGAGATATTGCATTTTCTAATAATTGCGCCAACAGTTGTTGCCTTCTCACCAAGCTGCTTGCCTATTGTCCTGTAGCCCATCCTAGCCTTGTGCAGGTCTAAATTTTTATCCCTGATGTCCTTACACAGCTCTCTGATCTTGGTAATTGTGGAGAAGTTGGAGTCTGTTTGATTGAGTGTGTGGACAGGTGTCTATTATACAGGTAAAAAGTTCAAACAGTTGCAGTTAATACAGGTAATGTGTGAAGAACAGGGCTTCTTAAAGAAAAACAAACAGGTCTGTGAGAGACGGAATTCTTACTGGTTGGTAGGTGATCAAATACTTATGTCATGCAATAAAATGCCAAAAATTATTAAAAAATCATACAATGTGATTTTCTGGATTTTGTTTTTAGATTCTGTCTCTCACAGTTGAAGTGTACCTATGGTAAATATTACAGACCTCTATATGCTTTGTAAGTAGGTAAACCTGCAAAATCAGTAATGTATCAAATTCTTGTTCTCCCCAGTGTATATGACACACAAGACGTGTGTAATATTACTGGGTGGAATTTGACAAAGCCTGTTAGAAAAATGTGATTTGTCACAGAGCATTTACAAAAATGACACTGATTAGTTCAAGTATGGTCCAAACACAAAACAATTCAAAAGTTTGGGGTCACTTTAAGTTTCCTTGTTTTCGATAGAAAAGCATGTTTTTGTCCATTAAAACAACATTAAATTGATCAGAAATACAGTGTAGACACTGTTAATGCTCTAAATGTCTACTCTAGCTCGAAATGGCAGATTTCTAATGGAATATCTACATGTGTACAGAGGGTAATTTTCAGCAACAATCACTTGTGTGTTCCAATGGCATCTTGTGTTTGCAAATCCAAGTAAACCATTTGAAAAATCAAATTGATCATTAGAAAACCCTTATGTAATTATGTTAGCACCGCTGAAAACTGTTATGCTGATTAAAGGAGCAATGAAACTGTCCTTTAGACATGTTCAGTATCATCTGCATTAGTGTGGTTTCAAATACAGTTTCAAAACAGCCAGAAACATAACTTTATTCAGTCTATTCTTGTTCCGAGAAATGAAGGCTATTCCAGGAGGGAAATTCCAAAGAAACTGAAGATCTCATACAATGTTGTTTAGTACTCCCTTAAAAGAACAGCGCAAACTGGCTCTAACCAGAATAGAAAGAGGAGTGGGACAGTGTATAGGTGACTCCGGGATGCTGGCCTTCAAGGCAGAGTTGCAAATAAAAAGCCATATCACAGACCAGCCAAAAAAAGAAAAGATAAAGATGGGCAAAAGCGCACAGACCCTGTACAGGTGAACAACTCTGCCTAGAAGGCCAGCATCCTGAAGTCGCCTTTTCACTGTTGGCGTTGAGACCAATGTTTTGTGGGTACTATTTAATGAAGCTGCCAATTGAGGTCTTGTGAGGTGTCCTTTTCTCAAACTAGACACTCCAATGTATTTGTCTTCTTGCTAAGTTGTGCACCGGACCCTCCCATTCCTCTTACTATTCTGGTTAGAGAGAGTTTGCGCTGTTCTGTGAAGTACTATACACTGCTGTATAATATCTTCAGTTTCATGGCTATTTCTTGCATGGAATAAGACTGGAATGACAGATTTCAGGTGTTATTTGTTTCTGGCCATTTTGAACCTGTAATCGAACCCACAAACACAAATGCTGATGATACTGAATAAGTCTAAAAAAGGCCAGTTGTATTGCTTCTATAATCAGCTCAACAGTTTTCAGCGGTGCTAACATAATTGCGAAAGGGCTTTCTAATAATCAATTAGCCTTTTAAAATAAAGAACTTGGATTAGCAAAGACAAAATGCCACTGGAACACAGGAGTGGTGGATGCTGACGCATTTGCAGATATTACATAAAAAACCTGCTGGAAATTGTCATTTGCAATATTAACAATGTCTACACTGTATTTCTGGTCAATTTAATGTTATTTTAATGGTCCAAAAATGCTTTTCTTTTAAAAACACGGACATCTCTAAGCGACCCCAAACGTTGGAACGGTAGTGTATGTAGATAAATAAATGTATATTCAAATACCATGCCATATGAACCCATGGCCATCCCACAAGGTTGCCAGTGTTTTTCTAGCACCATCCCAGAGGTTGTTGGAGTAGGCCTCCCTGAGCTGGTTCTTGTGCTTGTACATATGGAGGAAGAGGATGGAGAGGTACAGGAGGATCACAATGAGAAAGGGCAAGATAAAGACAACAACCAGAGGGGTAAAAACCCAGGCCAGGTACTCCAGATAGCTCAGATAAACGTCCACAGGTCCTAGTCCCGACCATTCTTCAAATGCGTGAAAGATGCAGACCACAAAATATGCTCCATCACCAAACAGGCAGGACTGGTTCCCATTTGACATACTGCCACACAGTTAGCCTCTTTTAAAGGAAGCCAAGTGGAATGACCATACCATCTGCCGATGGACAGACCTGGAGTATAGAATAGAACACATTATTTTCAATATGGTCCAAAAGATATCAATTTTTTCTGTGAAGGTACAGGAATCCCCATGCTTGTTTTAAATTGGAAATTATTCTCCATAGAAAATTGCCTTACATTGCTGTATACACAGTATCCGATATTGATAACATCAGAGAATTAAAAAGCACAACATTGTTCACAAACCTTTTTTCTTCCAGTGTAAATAGTACTGAGGAGAGATCATACCAGTCTCATATGAAAAACCTGAAAGAGAAAAGGTAAGCCATTCAAGCAATGTGACAGATCCCCTTGCCTGTTAAAGGTTCTAGTATTGTACACCCGGAGAGCTCCAGCTGTGACGTTACAGGCTCTGCCAAGTATTGTTAGCTCATGTCTGACAGCTCTGAGTGACACTACTGACTACTAATCTCCATGCTAACGACTTAAAATGCACCTAATACTGAACAAGCGGTTGATTTTCAAGGATCAGAAATTCCCTGCAGTAGCCAGCCAAAGCTAATTTACGCATCTACCGTAATTGCACGTTAGCTAGCTAGCTAGCGCTTGAGAGGTAATGAAATTGAATGAATGACCTTAAGTAGCATTTACACGAGCAAAAAGCTAGGAAAAACTACTGCAAAATACATTTATATCGACTAATATTACGTATATAACTATATAATATTTTCCTATGATAATTATCTACATACATTTTCATCCCTGGTTTGATCCTTAACGTGTGTTTCTCGAGAGGGTAAGATTCCTGATTTATTTTTTTCCTGGTTCACCCGGTTCCTTATTCATGTAACACAACCAGAAACGACCCTCATCGTAGACTAAACGTGTAGTGTCTGGATGAACTGAGAAGTGGAATAGCATTTCTTGTTTACATTTTTTGACTAGCTAACTTTAGCTAGTTAACAAATGTAATCAACATGATGATTGATTATGGAAAATGTAATGTGGTTGCCGACATTATTTTTAGTCAAAGGTACTTGACTGGAGATGATGGAAGGATACACTGCTTGTGCTCGAGAGCTTTCGTGCAGTAAGTGAGCTAGCTAACTTAGCTAGCTTCAAGTACAACACACAATGTCAACTGTGTTTTGCACTTTTCTTTAACTTATGAGACTGTCCTTTTTTTACTCGTGTGCAACTAGGGATCGTGAGTTGTACAGATCTGACCGTAAAGCTATTACTGACCTCACAGAAAATGTGTTTCAAGGTAGTACATGCTTCAATTAAATACATTCTTATGTCTGTACATAACAAAATCCCAATAATTGACATTGCATATTCTGCCTACTTTTTTACAAAATTTAAATACCTAAAGATGTGCCTTTAACTCTACCTACTCTTGCATTCTCAATGGCAGCCATTGAACATGTAGAAGAACAGGCAGAAGATGAAGAGACTGAGGAGGAGGATGGACCGATTGACGAAGAAGCCCAGCTTATGGCCAGCATGGGACTGCCTGTGGAGTTCATAAGCTCCTCTGCACAGAGGAGAGCTGTAAGTACTGAGAGAAAAATATAGCTTGTATGTCTGTCCTTCAACATAAATGTACACCTTAAAGAAAGAACATAAATCCTGTTGCTTCAAAGCTCACCCAGTTTTTCCGTGTGTCATTCCAAGGGGAAAAAGTTGAGGAACAAGGCCAACCACTGGGAAGCTGCCCCTTTGATTCAAGATGAAGACCATCCACAATCATTCCAGGAAAATAATGATGATCCTTGCGTTGAAAGCACCATGCCAGCCATCGATTGGTTCGATCTCAGTGAGGAGTCGGAAGGTACAGCAGAACCTCTGCCCCGGCACAGCCAGGACGGTTGGGAAGGCTACTGGAGTCAGCAGGGAGAGGGCCTATTGTGGCAGGGCTGGTTGGAGAAGCATCCTCAGTCCTCCAGCCGCCCAGTCGAGCCACCGTGGGACAGCCCAGACACTAGGGAGGCATGGGAGCAACACTCCAGGGACACCTACCTCTATTACTGGGAGCAGTTCAGTTACTGGTCAGCCCAAGGCTGGACCGCAGAATGCACCAGTGGTGTGTCCTTTGAAACAGGCGAGTCTGGGCGTGCCGGTGAAACGGATGGAGGGGACCTTCTGCAGTCTCCCTGTCTGGAAGAGCAGGAGTCGGAGGCGTCTGCCAGTGACGTGGTCGACCTGCTTGGGCAGATCAGTCTCCTGTCAGACGGAGTGGGTTTGTGTGATGTGAATGGGCAGCAAGCAGGCCATGTCTACGGAAATGACCATGAACCTTGCGATGGTGGTAATCGCAAAAGAGCTGCCTCCTCGAACACCAAGTGCACTGAATCAACAGGTGACCACGCCCCCCCACCTCCAAATTGCATCCAGCATATTTGAGGCAAATTCACATGTATTGATTTGTTGGCCAATGCATTCTAGAGTTCAAATTAATATTCGTGTTTATCCTTTTTCAGGGTTTTATATTTGTATATCAGTTAAGGATGTAAGGATGAAGGATTACGTTACTTTTGTTATCAGTTGCACTCAAGATTTAATGAAGATTGTTCTTCTCTTGGGGCAGCACGGTGGTGCAGAGGTTAGCACTGTCGCCTTACAGCAAGAGGGTCGTGGGTTCAAGCCCCGGCCTTTCTGTGTGGAGTTTGCATGCTCTCCTCATGTTTGTGTGGGTTCTCTCCGGGTGCTCCGGCTTCCTCCCACAGTCCAAAGGTCATGCGGACTTGGTTAATTGGTGACCCTACATTGTCCTTAGGTGTGGATGTGAGTGTGACTGGTTGTTTGTCTGTGTGTGGCCCGGCGATGGACTGGTGGCCTGTCCTGGGTGTACTCCGCCTTTTGCCCGATGTCGGCTGGGATTTGCTCTAGCCCCCCTTGACCCTGATTCTCTTCTAACCTAAAGCCTCCACATTGCTTCAAGACAAAATATTTTTGTTCACATGGTGAGCTCGGGGATATGTCCTAGCAACCTTTCAGCTTCAGGTCCAGTGTTTTTAACTGCTAGGCCTCCTGTCAGGGAATAGGTTGGAGGGTGGCGGTTTGGACTGCCAGGTAAAAACCCTAGCACAACTACCCCTGAAACCACCACTCTAAAAGGATTCCTTAAAGATACTTATACCATTTTTCTGAAAACCTATATTTTTTAAACCTATTGCAGTTATTGTAATTCACATCTATTTCCTGAACTGCGGTTTTGATCCGGTGTTGAATAATGTATGCATTATACTATCAAAGGATGTGTTCCTTTGAATGGAATGTGCATGTGACACTGACCTTTGCATATTTAATGGTTCCTGTCAGAGAGCAGGGGCCCACTGCCTGGCTCAACGGCAGTCTCCTCTCTGTGGCTCTGTAGGGTGGGATGGGTGCTCTTGAAAAATGGGACTTTCCCATTCCCAGCCCAACACAAAGCTGACCTCATTCATAATGCATTGTGTCTCTGTTTTGCCTTGGCGCAGTTGTTTTACACCACATGCCAGGGGGTGTTTACAACGCTGTTTTCCCTGTTGTGTCCTACTGTTCAGAAATCCTCCATGTTGAATCCTTTGTTGAAGGAAAGAACGGATGTCAACTTTCCCCCTTCAGGTTCCCAACAGATCGGGTGTCCCCAGAAAAACACCAAAGGACTAGCTGAGCATGGAGCATCTAATAGTGAAGACGATGGCGATGACCCTGATAGAAGAGTTCTTAAAGTTAAGCGAAGGTAAGATTATTGGCGACATTTCCATTGTGTTGCTGTTTCTAATCCCCCGACGATGTAAAGAGGCTGTTTTGTGGCCTTGAGCGGAGCACTTTGAGTAAG
The DNA here is from genome assembly GCA_016801105.1 of Esox niger. NCBI lineage: Eukaryota > Metazoa > Chordata > Actinopteri > Esociformes > Esocidae > Esox > Esox niger. The sequence continues at coordinate 67,714 of JACXGJ010000141.1, forward strand.
AGCTTTGAATAAGACCAGCTGCTAAATCACTCAGATATAAGCATTTAGCAAACACTTTGAAGTGTTTTAGGTTGCTGTACTTAGTTCCCTCTGCTGGCATAGTAATGCTGAGCCAATGGGTTAGTGTTAGATGTTATTCTGTTCATGGGTCTTCGGCAGCCTCCTGACAGTGATCGTCATACTTTTAATTCTTGGCTATGATGCCGTGAATGTAAGAGTCAGCAAGGGGAAAGCATGAATGAACACGCTTATTATCCGTCTTCTATATTCCAGTTTGATCCGAGGAGATGCCCAGGTCATAGATTCCGGAGAATCTGGGATAAACACCCTATGGATTCTGTAGATCATAGATGTACATCTTCTCACATCAGGTTATTTCAAAACAAACGTAGGAAATGATATAGCTTCCCTGGGATTTCTACAGCAATCATTTTCAGCGCATTTTAATCTCCTTTCTTAATTAGTTTTTTTCCATGACCATTTTCTGCTGAGGCTGTTACACTAACCTTGTTCAATCATTGTGATGGTTTGTAAGGCTAACGCTGTTCATTGATCTATGGTGTACTGATCTATTGATCGACACAGTCATGAACTGGATTTGGAGGAGAACCCTCAGATGTCTGCCGACGAAGCCTGGGATAAACTGGGCTTAAAGCGCAGCCATGACCCCATGTAAGTCTGCACCACTACACCAGGCCACGGAGGTGTCCCAAATGGCACCACAATCCCTGTTTAGTGCACTTCTGGACAACAGGTCCGGGTTATTCTGTGTGCACTGTTGGGTTGGACGGTCCTCTTCAGCAAATGTCCGTCTTTTTGTTTTGCTCTGACGGATTAGGTTTGAGAGTGTGCTGAAGTTTAAGCCCCTCCCCGGTGACAGGCATGCTGGGAAAGCTGGGAGGAATACGACGAAGCGCGGTAGTGGGGGAGCAGCTTGTCGCGTCAACAAACACACCTTCTTCACTGAGGAGGACGTTGGAGAGGAGCCCAAGATTAGCAAGACCCTTCACAAAGTAAGTCCCAACCGTTTACAGGGTCGTTTTACCACCGAAGGCAATCAGTCCGGATGGCAAAGCGAACAGGGGCACCCGGGTTTTAGTACCACACATTACTCAATTAGCCCGGCAGGTGGGCGTTGAAGACGGATTACTCTGAGGGATCCTTCCGGAGATAGAAGTCTGTACTCTGCTGCATCATGTCAAACTCCGCCTCTGCCCCGGCGATCGGTCTCCTGTGGCGGAGAGAGGGGGGGAGAACGGGAGAGCAGCCAAGACTTCACAGGAGCCCATCCTGTCAGACCTAGCCTCCACTGACGTCCCACATCTCTTTATGCATGCAGCCGCTGTTTGCAGCCAACTGAATGTATTTACATTGAGCTGCCACGCTGCACTGGTCCGGGGGAAGCTGGGCCGGCACTGTTTAAAGATCACGCATCGTGCACTCATTTGCATCAGTCACATTTGATTGGTTGGACCACCTCTGGGCAGTTGATGTAGAAAGTGCCCGTCGCTGGTTGACCTTGAGGGAATGGGTGTTCAGGTGGTGGCTCTGAACTCACAAAGGTTTACAAGCACCACAATATAGAGGCCGGGAAATGCTGTTTCCTGTTCCTTCACTGTGTAGGACTGCGCTATTCCAAAGGATTTGAAACTTGCTCCCAAGTACTTCAGTGTGCAACTGACGGCACTTCAAATGAAGAGAAACTTAATGTCTTACTGAACCTAACGGACAATTGGAGTTTCCCCCATTGAAGTAGATATCAGGGTTTTACTGCTGAGCTGAGACCCACGGTAATGTCACACTATGGGGGGACTTAAACCAGTCGAATGGGCTTCCATTAAACTCACTGTATGAGCTCACAGAATCGATCTTTTGGGTGAGACTTGCAGTGTTTACTGTCGGCAGTAAATACTGTGTTTTTGTCCAGCAGGCACAGCAGAGAAGACTTCAGCACCATTTGGCCCGGTGTTCAATTGTCGTCCCGCTTCCCTGTTCATCCAGCGTCCATTAGTCATTCTTGGGTTTCGCTCTTGATGACTCACTCGTGTGCCGTTCTGTACGTCCTCAGGTCCAGAGTTTCTTGCAGAGGGTTCAGAAAGGGAACACGGCGCACACGGCCGCGCCGGACACATCCGTCGACCGGTCACTTGAGCCCGGGGAGCAGACGGACAGGTCCGGCCCCGCTTGTCCACAGTCTGAGGGAACGGGGGACAGGCTGGAGGAACAGATTCGGGGGGAGGAGGTGAACGAAAATACAGCTCTGGAGTCAAACGCTACCCTGGAGCTACTTCCGCCCTCACATCAGAACCTCTTTACCAGAACTGAGGAGGGGGACGAGGAGGAAGAGGCGATTCAGTTCAGGAGGGAGGTGTACTCCCTAGACATACCGGACTACTTAGTTCCCGAAGCTGGTGACGATAACAGTTTTGGTGAGTTTTGCATCAATTACTGATTTACGACTGAGACCTCATTTATCAATACTGCATAAAAACCGCCCCGAATTTGTACTAAGGAACTGAGTTCAGAATGCACGTTTGCGTCTAAGAAGTGGGGTTTATCGAACGGTCCCACGACCGTTTTATGCGCTCCAGTAGGAAACCGCCGTGGATAAATGCCACTTGGCCTCAGACTCGGTTCTGATACACGAGCATGGTTATTTCCATATACGGTCAAAATCCTTCCTTCAAGGCTTGTGGGAAACGTACGATGCCGAAGCATGAAATGCAATGACACAACCCTACAATCGATTTGTCCACGATTGACCTACAAGTACAGTGCAGTGCAGGTGCTTGAGTGTGTCATGTTGAATGCCATAATTATGTTTTTGCCTCGCTTGACTTGTAATCAAACCTCGCTAAAGACAGTGAGGACAATTGGAAGTGTCTTCTGCGTCGGGAAATAAGTAATGAGGATTAAATGAGGATTCAAATCGGCCAGTAGGCCTCCCATCCTCAACAGCTCCCTCATGTAGCCTATAGAAACGCCGTCATTGTGGTTCTGCAGTATGAACGAGCCACGCCTTCCCCCGGCCGCCTTCACATTCACCAGCATCTCTGTTCTGTTTGCTGGTACTTAAGTGTTGATCTAGGTGCCCTCAAGTCCTCCCAGTCATTATAGAAACCAATAAATGGCAAATAAGGAAATGAACTTCCCTTGACTCCAACTTATCTAGCAACAGTTTGTGGAAAGTGTATGAAAACATTGTGAGTGAAATGCCAGACTGAGAATGTCTCGAGAATTTTCCTGGTCCACTATAATTTAACAAATTACTGGCTCACTGACGTGGTCTAATTTTCATGAAATGTATTATCCTGATATAAAAAGTGTTAATTAAGAAACAATGACATTTATTATGAAAGATAATCCCACCTCAACTATGTTTTAGAAGCCGTTCCTTCCTTACAGCACTACGTACACAGGGCCAAGCAAACATTAATATTGACAAATCACACCTTTTGCTCAGAGAGGGTTGCACGCATGGTTTACACACAGATTTGTGTGTAGCCATGCTTTGAGAAGTGAGCTCCCCGGTTTTAAGCCAGGTCTTCTTCAGAAATAATGAATTTACAATTTTAGTCATTTATCAGACGCACTTATCCAGAGCAACTTATAGCCAGTCCATTCATCTTAGATTTCTAAGTGGAAGGTCCACGCAACATTTGTAGTAGTAAGTACTCTCTACTGTCAGGAAAAATCCACTCTAAAAAGAAGAATCTACATTAGGATATTTCCTAAGTGTTGTACAACTGAATTGTTTTGCCCTGCCTATTTCCAGAGGATTTCGGGAAAGCTGGGAAGAAAAAGAACAAGAAGAAGACTAAGAAAAGAGGAAAATGTGGAGTGATGCCAGCTGAGATCGCAGCAGAGCCTGACCTGGCTAAGTACTGGGCACAGCGCTATCGCCTCTTCTCAAGGTTCGATGAGGGCATCCAACTGGACCACGGTGATTCATAGACCATGCACAACAGGCTATTTCTTCACGCAGGTTCAAGCAGAACGATTAAATAGTGTCTATGTTCTAGTTTACCTTCATTTTGTTGCACATTGAAATTAGGTAGGGGACTGTGGATTCCGTTGTATTGTGTGCATCTGCAAGATTTCTGACCTCGCTGGGTTGATTTTGAAGACATTGCGGCCAATAATTATCTTGCCTAGAGATCCAGGGAATATCAATTGAGCAGTCTTACCACAAGTGATAACATTTGGCACACATGATCAGGGATGTGAGTCTTGTTTACCCACTCAATATCTCAAACACCTGACATGACAAAAATTGCCTAGAGATCTACTAGTTACTAAATTACATTGATTGGCCCCAGGGAGTGATGGATCATTCTGGAGGCTTTAGTTTGACAGCAGCTATGATCCTCAACCTTCGCTATTGATGCAGCTGACAAGGAGTGTTAAATGTGATTCAGGAATGCACTTTATCCTGAAATGAAAAGGATTTGCTCAAGGTGACCAAACGTCAAGTCCTTCTCCCCGTATGAGAAACGGGTGGCTGTTATGTCCAAGGTAGAAGCTCCGTTTTGCTTCTCTTGAAGTCTTAACATGTTGTTGTCAGAGACGAGGGGAAGAGAGGGGCTAGCTTGAGTGGTGCTGGAGGATGTGGTAATTTGTGCATGCAGGCCGGGCCCTCCTTTGGCTGTCTGTAAGTGCTGACGCAAGCGAAGCACACTTCACACTTCTCCCTCCCTTGTCACATGACATGACAGCAGCAAGCTTCCTTCCCATCTCCCAGCAAAGCAACTTTTTAGTAATGCTGATGTCTCCTGTCCTTTAGCCCCCCGCTCCTTCTCTTCATTCCTCTCTTGCGCGCAACTCCTGTCACTCTAGTACCATCACACCGTTCAAACATAGATGTGCAGGTTAGAGGTCAACGATTGGCAGAGATGTTTCCTGCGACATGGATTTGTTGTCCATTTCCTACAGAGTGAGTGGATACTGGAGAGGAATTTGGAGACACCTTGTGCTCTGGAGATACAGTCATAAAAGCACTCAGTCGTGCAAAGTTCTGTCTTTGCCATCCTCCAATGGATTGGATCCTTTGATTTAGTCTCTGGCTTGCATGTTCGACATTAAACGTTCTCCAACCTATTCCTGGCAAAGAGCTTATCTGTTATCATAGGGCCAATCTCATCCTTCCTGAATCCTGGCTCTTCCTATTCTCCACAGTATAATGAGTGATAATGTTTTTAGCCTACCGTTTCCGCCTCGCTCAAATCAGAAGTGTCTCGCGGAGCATTTTCTATTCTGTTTGAAAACGACATCAGAGTCTTTGTAACTGCTCACTTATTCATGTCAACACAGGAGAGCCTGGATGCATGAAGCTGCATGGCTGGTGCCGTCTGCAGATTCAGACCTAACCCGGTCCAATTCAGACAGTCAGTAACGCTCAGTTAGAAAAGGTGTGGTGTGAGCACTGTATGGCCGACACCTGGGGTATATCCGACCAAATACCATGGGTATGACAAAGATACTTGTCTCCAGCTTTTCCTACGTTGGATAGCGAAGGGGTGCCTCAGAGGTTTGTGATGTACGGCCAGCGATACACTGCTAATAGCTACATACAGGCACTCTGTTGTGTCGTGCCTAAGAGCAGCCCTTAGCAGTGGTGCTGGCCATATACCATATCTCCTCTGGCATTATGTCTTAATTAAACACAGGGGAAAGACTCTGAACGTGTTTGATACAGTTTGCTCACAGGTAGCAGTGCCTGGTTCCTGACAGAGAGCAGCCTGTGAAGGGGGATAGTTTAGTCATCCGGGTCATTCTGTTTGGGTTTACTCCTTCGGAAAATCCACAGACATGATTTACTTCAAGATCTATTTTGGATTGTGCTGTTCATTGACATTTGCCTGTTTGAGTTCACAGTAGAGTAGTCGGCTCTTGTGTATCTCATTTTGTGTTTGATGCTTTGTACCTAGGGGTTGTGTGGGTTTGAGTCTCACAGGGGAGCAACACAAAGCAATATGCAAATGTAGGCACTCTCCACTGTGAGTCTCTCTGGACAGGAGCAACTGTTAAATAACTCAAATATATGTGGAATACATGAGCTGGATATTTTGTGTGGACCCTACCTTGAGTACCGTTAAAGTTAGCATTGAAAAGGCTGTCCTTTCTCCCGGTTGGTTATAGTCGAAACAGAGAGGAAGATTTAAGAGTGGAAGGAGACGTGAGGCACAGAAATAGTAGAGTGCACCCCCGTCAGTGTTTGCCTTAGCAGGTGTTCATTCTCTGTGGAGGCTGTGAAAACAAGCAGAAGAACAGAAAACAGAGATGGCTGCTAGAGAATAAGCCAGATGGTGTAGGTCCCTTAGGGGAGGGGAGAGGACACGGTCTACGAAGCGTCCTGGCCTTTACTAAGTCTCTCCAAGTGTAATATGCACAGCGTACGTCAAGACTTTCCATGTACTTCTATGGTTTATTCATTGTTAGGTCTATACTCAGTGGTGGAAAATACCCCAGATATGGTATTTCAATTCCAGCAGAGATGGAACCCATTCCCTTATAGTTCTTAGGGGGGTATTTTGGTGAAGCAACACTTGGTGAGGCTTTAAAATACATAAAATGTAATATGACATTTCTGGATTACAAGCAGACGTTGATTAAATCCATACTTGCACAAAATATTTACTTTAATATGCGAGGCTTTCATTTTTGAATAAAACTGTATTGACAGTTGCCTGCCATCTGGTGGCGATGCCATGTGTCTACAAAGAGGTGTCAACATAATTTTGACCCAGAGGGATAATCTTTCTTTTCTACCTCACTGGCTTTTATTTTGGAGATCATTAGCAAGCTGGACATACAACTGAAAAACATCCAATCTAAGTATCAATTCTACATCGAGTTTCCATCTCGGCAACACGTTTTTTTCATACATTATAATGCTTTATGTTTACAGCAATTTAATTAGATTTGTCATTAATTTAGTCAAATAATATTTGAAATGAGAAATCATTATTGAATCTTTCTATTCAGTTGTGTAAATTATTTTGTGCCTGGTTTTGTCTGTCCAGAGGGCTGGTTCTCTGTCACCCCAGAGAAGATAGCAGAGCACATTGCACTGAGGGTACAGGAGAGTTTCCACTCTGAACTCATCATAGACGCCTTCTGTGGCGTCGGAGGAAATGCAATCCAGTTCGCCCTGACTGGAAAGCGAGGTATGTAGGCATCCTGTTTGAGCCAAGATTCGAGGCACCATTGATTTGATCTCATCCATACGGTAACAGCATTTGCCTTTCTGACCTGGCCAAGGATGAGACCGTTCATAACATGCCGATATGTTATCCCGACCCGCTCCCCCACGCAGTGCTGGCGATCGACATCGACCCGGTGCGTTTGGCCCTGGCCCAGCACAACGCTGGCGTCTACAACGTGGCCGAGCGCATTGACTTTGTGCAGGGAGACTTCCTGCGGCTGGCACCGCGTCTACAGGCGGATGTGGTGTTCCTCAGCCCCCCCTGGGGCGGACCCGACTACCTCAGCGCAGACGTGTTCGATATCAAGACCATGATGGCTCCAGATGGATATCCTTTTATTCCCCTCGGCGAGGCTGCAGCTCGGCTATTAGATTCAGGCAACAGGCCAGACGACTTCCCTCAGGCCGAGGGGAGAGTCTCAGGGAGGCAGAGGGGCTGAGCGAGGTGGCAGCTGGCTAACGGGGGGGTGGGGGGAAGAGCAATGGACGCACTGTCGGTTCTGGTGGTGGCTCTGTCCGTACATGCCTAGGTCAGTAAGCCGGGTTAGGCGTTTTCATTTTGGTTTCCCACGTAACGCTCCTGCTTAGAGGAACTTGAAGGAGTCAGCTTTTGTAACGTTCTAGTCCTGGGAAATGTCTCAATGCCTACTGGAATGTACTTTTGTTAGCCCTTAACTGCTAATACTTTTGAAATTTTCAGGGTGTCCAAAATGATATCCAGTAATATTGTGTACTTCCTCCCAAGAAACGCTGACATGGATCAAGTACGTTCCTCATTTTAATGGCCAAATGCTAGGTCACTTGTTGTTTTTGATTTCATATCATTTTAATGTGTGGCAGTGTTGCCGTGCCATTTCTACCTGTCAACAATTCCTTCCCAAGACATCCCTGCAGATGTTAATGTTTCAGTGGAAATGAGATACAGGCCGTACTCTTGTCAATATCCCATAACAGTGATCCTAGGAGTGCAGGAATCTAAAATGGCCTGATGAATCTGTGTCTCCTAATCTAGTAGAGTATAAAGGCAGTTTCCTAATTATCCACCCTTCTCCCAGAGGAGGCACTTGCCCTATTCCCATCCCGGAGTTGGAACCATCAGATCGGCTCCAGCCGGTTCCCGTTATTTGATAAATCCATGCGGCACATGGTAATGCAGGACGTCTTCCCGCGCGCTGAGCCTTTTCTCCCGAGCCTGTTTTTGGGAATACCCGTACGTGCCTCTCGTTTAGATGGCTCTCTGCTATCCTGTGGCCTGAGGCTGTACGTTCTCACTGTCAGATCACAGGCTCCTGGTGCCTGGAGAGGCCACACACCTCATTAATATTTCATAATGCCCTCGTCATGTATGTTGTAAGCAGTCCCAACGAAGCAGACCATCACCTATTTGGTAACGCCCGTTGACCTAGTTACTTATCCGTAGTAGATCTAAAAACTCTTACTGCAAATCTACTACTAATGTTAGTGCAATATGCAATCCGTTGTGGGAGCTCTTATCAGAAGGTGAATGGTAAACTCAGCTTTTATATGAAGCAATGATCTAAACTGAAGGTGCCCAGGCCCGTCCGTATGTTTATTAAATCCAGTAAATGACACATTTTATAGGTCTGAATTGGGATTGAAAAGCAAAGGCGTTTTGGTCCTCCAGGACCTGCACAGCTCTAGAGCATTGTCTATTTCCTTCTCTTGAACTGTGGAGGGGTGTGATTGCGCTGCTTTGAAGTAACGGATACAGTTATGTAGGTCAGAGTCTGGCTGTTTGGCCTTAAAACCACTTCTGTCAGACCTGGGTAATTGTCAATTTACATGTGACTGTTTGGAGTAGTGTTTGCAGAAAGTGACATTTTGTTTTGAAGACACATTCTACCTACTCTGTAAAGAATAGCTTTGGCGGAAGCACTGGACTGTGCAGATGTACGCAACCTTTAAAAGATGTAGGAATTAAAGCCATTTCTCTAAACATGAACTCTTTATTAGTTAAAATATACAATGAATGACATTGTAGAAAACGTAAAGAAACATTAAACAACAAAAACATTTGATTTTAAATCAATCCTTTATTCGTGGCCTTCTTGATAACTGAAAAAATGTGTTTTGCTGGATTGGTATGGTGTTCAGGGAGTCCTGTGGTCAATTCTTCTGTCAAGATTTGCCATGACTCTTCTTTTTTCTTTTACTGTGTTTTATTACTTAAACTTGCCCAGGGTCCTCAAAGGTCATGAAACAATCTCACAAAATATCAGTTACCTCACAAGACATTATTGTACATTTGTATTATGTATTTTCATTTTTATTTGTGTTTATTCTAATATGATATATTTTGCAAGCAAATAAACACTTACTGCCTAGGTAAATAGCTTTACACAAATGTCTTAATTGGACCAAGACCTTTACAGTACTCTAAAAACATATATATTACAGTGGGGCCAAAAAGTATTTAGTCAGCCACCAAATGTGCAAGTTCTTCCACTTAAAAAGATGTGAGAGGCCTGTAATTTTCATCATAGGCACACTTCAACTATGAGAGACAAAATGAGAAAAGAAAAATCCAGAAAATCACACTGTAGGATTTTTTATAAATTTATTGGTAAATTATGGTGGAAAATAAGTATTTGGTCAATAACAAAAGTTAATCTCAATACTTTGGCTTTGCTGATGGAAGGAGGTTTTCACTCAAAATCTCACAATATATGGCCCCATTAATTCTTTCCTTTACATGGATCAGTTATCCTTGTCCATTTACAAAAAAAAATGCCCCAAAGCATGATGTTTCCACCCCCATGCTTCACAGTAGGTATGGTGTTCTTTGGATGCAACTCAGCATGCTTTCTCCTCCAAACACGACGAGTTGAGTTTTTACCAAAAAGTTCTATTTTGGTTTCATCTGACCATATGACATTCTCCCAATCCTCTTTTGGATCATCCAAATGCTCTCTAGCAAACCTCAGACGGGCCTGGACATGTACTGGCTTAAGCAGGGGGACACGTCTGGCACTGCTGGATTTGAGTCCCTGGCGGCTTAGTGTGTTACTGATGGTAGCCTTTGTTACTTTGGTCCCAGCTCTCTGCAGGTCAGTCACTAGGTCCCCCGTGGGGTTCTGGGATTTTTGCTCACCGTTCTTGTGATCATTTTGACCCCACGGGGTGAGATCTTGCGTGGAGCCCCAGATCGAGGGAGATTATCAGTGCCTTGAATTTCTTCCATTTTCTTATAATTGCTCCCACAGTTGATTTCTTCACACCAGGCTGCTTACCTATTGCAGATTCAGTCTTCCCAGCCTGGTGCAGGTCTACAATCTTGTTTCTGGTGTCCTTTGACAGCTCTTTGGTCTTGGCCATAGTAGATTTTGGAGTGTGACTGTTTGAGGTTGTGGACAGGTGTCTTTTATACTGATAACAAGTTCAAACCGGTGCCATTAATACAGGTAACGAGTGGAGGACAGAGAAGCCTCTTTAAAGAAGAAGTTACAGGTCTGAGAGCCAGAAATCTTGCTTTTTTGTAGGTGACCAAATACTTATTTTACCAAGGAATTTACCAATAAATTCATTAAAATTCATACAATGTGATTCTCTGGATTCTTTTTTTCTCCTTTTGTCTCTCATAGCTGAAGTGTACCTATGATGAAAATAACAGGCCTTTCTCACCTTTTTAAGTGGGAGAACTTGCACAATTGGTGTCTGACTAAATACTTTTTGGCCCCACTGTACATAAGGTTATAATTCAACAATAAACCAACAGTGTATCAAGGTGTTTTCTATGTAATGAATGTTCATGTCTATGACTGAAATTAACAATTTTCTTGTGTTCCAGATCGCTTCTCTTGCTGGGCCTGGTGGGAGAGTTGAAGTTGAACAGAATTTTCTCAATAACAAGTTGAAGACCATAACAGCATATTTTGGCAATCTGATTAAGTCGGATCACTAGTTTGAAACGGCCCACTGCTAATCCTGATGTCATTTTCAGAGCTCAGTTGTTTAATGTTCAACAGGTTTGCGATGTAATGTTATTTCTACATTTTGATGTTGTTTATCTTGACCTTTTTAACTTTCTTCCAACTGCATACTGATCCACACATATTGGTATCCTAGAATTCTGTCTATGAGGAAGTAGTTTCATTTTGAAACTGTCTATCTCTTTAATAGTTTACCTACGTGGTGTGTTTTATTGTTTTTATTTCCACCCCAAGAAAATGTCCTGAATTGTCTGTTTTTGTATTAAAGCTAACCATGCCATCATACCTTTTCCAGCTCTCAACATTGGTGTGGAAATATGTTTTTGTTCACGTTAGCCACACAGGGTGTTATTAGAGTTAAGCCAGCCAGCCCAGTAAGGACCTGCTCCCGTTGGCCAGTTGACCCCAGAATGACGAGTCCACAGATGGGTCTCTCACTCTCTGTCAGTGAGCTACAGACCGTCTGAACAGCCCCATGCAGCTCGGCACTGACCAGACAGATGAGCTACCTGCTGTCTTGTCTTTGGCCTGGCCGACCGTTGAGCTCCATTGACTCAACTTGAGTTGAGCTGATGTGTTGAGATCCTAGGAGCTCTGTCTCCCTCATAGTAATAGCCAGGTCTGGGCCTGCCTACTGCAACTACATTATTTCACCCAATCCTATGGGTCCTTCTTGGAATATGGTGGCGTTCAGGGAAAATGAATTAATATTTCTATATATTACATACATGATTACATTCATTACACAGTTTGGTATAACTAATTCAGTAATTGTCACAGAAACATCAAAGTAGATATGGTGAACCTTACTTTTACAACCTTTTGAAGACACATTTTAGTTTTGATTTAATAAAAATGTTTTAGGTAAACAGTTTAGCATTTAGTGCTGTAAAAATCAATGACTAATTTCAGTTTTGATTTGATGGAGGCCGTATAACCGCCCCAGAGAGAGTGTAGTCAATGTCCGAACGAGTCTACTGTCTTAAATTCTGAAGGAGTCTGGTGAAAAGAAGTATACAGTCGTATGGAATTAGATTACAGGAAGAAACCTATAGAGTGACAGGGTCCGACCTGACCAATGGGGATGGATCAAGAGGATCACCATGGACATTCCTCAGTGGAGATATGGAAAACTTACAGTATTTCTGCAGTGCTGCTTTATTGTATGAAGCCAATTTATAGTAAAGTCATTCCAAATAAAGGAGAATAAAAAACATAAATTTTCATTTCAAAAGTGTATTATTTACAAAAATAAACCATGTGTGCAAAAATATGTTAACCCTTTTTTGCAATAGCCCGTGGCACCTCCATTAGCAGTGATAACTTGGAATAAATGTCCGCAAATCATTGTCTATTTTGGGGGGGATTTTTGCCCACTCCACTCAGAAAGTTGAGTGAGGTTTGAGGGGTGTCTGGCATGTATTGCCAACTTCCATTCCTGCTATAGCATATTGATTAGTTTAAGGTCAGGTCTGACCTGTCCAATACAAAACTCATGTAACATATCTACTTTCTCTTGAGCCATTCTTTGGTAGATAGGTTGAATGCTTTGGGACATTGCCTTTTTGGCCAGCATTAGCTCGACTGAAAGCCTGACATTCTGTTTTAAAAAAAACATTTGGTTTACCTCAGAATTCATGGTTCCCTTGATGATCTGTAATTGACGTGGTCCAGTGAAGTGAAAGCCGCCTCAGATCTGTTAAATTCCACCACCATGCTTGACTGTTTAGATAAGGTTCCTACTGTGCTAGGCAGTGTTGGGTTTTCGTCAAACATCTCATGAATGCCATTTTAATTCAGTGTTCTTATTGTTAAAGCAGGTAGAGTAACCTGAAAAACATTCGTTTTTCTACTGCATGCAAAATTTTCTCTAATCCAGGATATGGATTTGGAAATTATAAACCTTTTGTGTCAGATAAAAAGCAGTAGTTATGATTAAATAGGTTTTCGTGTTGAACACAACATAAACTATAGTTGCAAAATGGCTTCACATGCTTCCAAACAGCACTGTACATACTCAATATATATATATAAAAATATAGACACACACTAGAATAAGAGTTGGATGGTACTTTTAGGGTTTTGTGGCTGGATTTATGCATATGATCTGCACCAAGTTCTGTATTTGAACCCAGTTACTATCTACTCGCATTAACCATTATAACTAGGATGTAAACAAGGCTGTGTCAAAATCTGGTTTCTCACAAATTGTTATAAAAAAGATAAAAGACCAACTGGTCCAAATCAACTCCACTACTTCTTAACTGAGCTATGGGAGGTAAAGAAACCAGATAACCGAAAAAGATATGAATTACCACATCCCCTTCAATTTCTCGAACAGAAATGACTTGTTTTTAAAAGGGGCCAATGAAGACAATGGTCTTAGTAGGCTACATATACTTAGAAAAAAAATCGATATTAATGGATTTCTCAGGGTTTTAATGTCCCAGGTTCATAATTTATATTTTACCTTCATCTCTATGTATCCACGCGAGACAATGAAGTCCCCTGAGGATCAGAAATACCATAATACCTAACAAATTTATAACGCTGCAATTTTTTTAAATTCTGCTTCTGACTGGATTCTGGAATGAACTCCAACAAGACTTAAAATCCTGTACAATTCATCTTCCTTCACAGTTTCTGATGTATGTTTTATGATATTACTGGAGCTTATATTTGTCCTTGCAAAATATTTTCAACCTAATGCCGTACAGACACATGGCCAAATCCTTTTTCTAGTTTCTATTATGAGAAAAATATAGTTTTGGCTCGATAGTATTTCCACAAAGTAGTTCCACAATGTCCCCTACCTCCACGTACAGTGTCTGTGATGAACCAAAAAACTAGGTCCATAGCTCGAGCGTGGACAGTCCACGCTGACTAAGCCTATTGCGTCCCCCAAATCATAATAACAACGTGAGTTCTTGTCACTACTAGCTATAATGTCTCTTGCAAAGGATGTGTGAATTACTGGGCTTTCAAATGTGATGAGTAAGTGCTCCATCATGCAAATACATTGGACGAATGAACGTTGTACCAGGAAGTTGAAGTAAAAAAGTTATTTTAACAGTAAGATGAAGTTCCTCATTCTGTTAACAGTCCATGTCAGTCCTGCTCTAATGAAGAGCAAGACATACAAAAGTTGAGGATTACAACAATTTCTCTTTATTTGGATTATACGTATCAACAAGTGGAATTTGACTGGTAAGGCAAAGTCTATTGGATGTTTTCTTTCGAATAGTATTTGTGAAGTGGTCGTTGTTTAATGTGTGTAATACATACATCGGTCACCATTATGTTAATTTAGTCATTTCCCTATTTATTAAACATTTGGATAAATTGTTGCTATGTAAAGTGTAGTCCACTGAATTAGTGCGAGCGTTTTTATATAGTTGATCTCTTGTTCGAAAGAAATTGGTCAGACTCTGTATGAACCTTTCCTATTACATTTTAATCAACAACGCTTTTTATTTTAAAAGAAAGTAGACTGCACTACGTATCAGGTTCACATCACCTCCACCCGCCTCTACGGGACCGATCGCTCTTAACGTTCAATGGACCCTCCATTGCGCGCGTGCACGCACGACCTGGACCACTCTGCGCTCCACTGAAGTGTTACATGCATTTTTCCGGCAATACATGTTTTCTTTCCACATTGTTTAATGTAATTGCGCGTTCTGCATTATTTAAAGTAGTTTCCAAAGGAATGGACAACATAGAGGAAATTGACAACCCGACTTGAGAAATGGCCTACTTGAGAAATGGCCTACAGGACACTACGGATTATGCAGCGGGGTTACTCTTGTCTTGCAGCATATAGGGCTTTTCTCTTCTTGCAAAAAGCAGTAGCTGGTCAAATGGGGAAGTGTGTAGTAGCCAAGCATTTGTCTTCTAATCAGTCCAGAGCCTTTAGTCACCATTTCCTGATTGTCAGGAATGAGACAGTTTAAGGCTGAAAAAGACCAAACAGTTCCCCCTCGCTCCATCATTTACTGGAATAGTTAAATGCATCCTTCTTATTACAGAAATCTTATTTGCTTAAGGTCTAATATTGTCCTTAATATTTCACAATGCATGCCATCTTTTAGAATTACTCGGTTTGACACCACCCAGTGGTATAATATAAGAAAACATAATCCATCACAATCAATTTTTGTATGATCTTCATTGTATCATGAATGTTGTCATTATTTTTATTTTGTCCGTCTGGCAGAATAGATAGCTGTCTTGTGGCTGGGGGTTGGTACACCAACTTGGGCCGTTGCCTTTCATATCACGTGCACCAAAGCATCATTTCTTTTGATTCTATTTAACCAGTATTTCACCCGGTAAACAATTCTCCTTCTCAATGAAGATCTGATGAAAGCCTTTAATTCCCAGAGGGAAGCACGCCGAATCACATTCGATTCCAAAGACAATCACATAAATATTTGTAAGAACTATAAATACAAATGGACACAAAATACCAGGGAATTAATGATGACCATCTACTCACTAAATGCAGAGACAGGCCGACACAGACATTTCTGATGAATTTTGTGTTTTCTAAGTAGTCAGGTGTGACAAAAGTGCTTCAAAGTATTTTGCTAATTGTTTCATCTATTGGTGAACTGACATGTTGACCAAAGGCAGTGAATGTTTTAGGAATGGCCAGTGTGTGTTATCTATTGGGGCCCAAGTAACTACTGGAAAAACAGATGATGAGGAGTGAATCTTGTAAATACGTTTTTGGGCCTGGGGTTGTGTATTTAGCAAGAGCCAGTTAACTAGAGTGTAAAGGTTACAGTAATGAGGCTTGAAGGAGACGCCGTTAAAAAATGACATCGCATTTTTTGCTTAGCTTTTTAGTGGCATGCCTATAGACTTTGGAATTAACTTCATACTAAAGATGGGTGATGGTCAGGCCAAGGTATTTGTAGATGTTGTATAAGCATGTGTTGTATGGTGAACAACACAGTATTGAACGAGGGGCCTGTCGTGTATAGGGTAGTGCCATCAGCAGAGAGGCGGAT
Organism: Esox niger; assembly: GCA_016801105.1. Lineage (NCBI taxonomy): Eukaryota > Metazoa > Chordata > Actinopteri > Esociformes > Esocidae > Esox > Esox niger. The sequence continues at coordinate 83,883 of JACXGJ010000141.1, forward strand.
GAGGGAGTTACAAGCAGCTAGCTCAAAATCATGAATATCCACGGAAACGAATGCAAAATCCAGAATTACAATTTGAGGACCACCCATAGAGACCATCAAAGGTATGATGTATACTATTTGTAATTTGAAAGTTTTTTTTACATGGTTATACAGTTTAATTCAAATTGCAGAGTTCTTCAATAAGGATTTTGGCCAAATAGTTTTGTTTAAAAGCCTTTTTACTGGATAAACTGTATAAAAATTGGTCTGTCTTGGTTGCTGGACTGAAATGCAACACAATTGTACATCAAATGAAAGTTCATTGGTCACATTTGCATTATAGCAGGTTATGTCGCAGGTGCGGCAAAATGCTTTTGTTCTCTAAACAATGCAGTAGTTTAAATAATATGGACAATAATGGTGATTTGAATATTAAAACAAGTACAAACTTACAAAGATATTCTATTGAGTACATGAGCATATTTCTAAACGTGATCTGTGTTCAACATGTACGTGGCCTGGACTGAATGTGTTTGGGTATAAATGTATGTTTGAATCCAATTGTTGATGTTTGGGATTGAGACTGTCTGTTTCCGTGAAAAGTGTGCGTGTGATTGGGGTATGAATTAAGTTGAACATGTTATTTGTGTGTGTCTGTGTGTGCCAGTGCAATCTGTAGGATTTGGAACAAATGAATACTGTACCTTTCAACAATCTGTAGGATTTGGAAAAAATGAATGCTGTACCTTTCAACAAAATGTTGAAAAGGGGATCTGAGTTTTGAGGAAACATCTAATGTTTCTTACAGGATAATCTACTGTAATGTTACTGACCTGTACAGTAGTTCAAAACATTTCCCTGTTTATCCTCCGCAGTTTCAAACTAGTGTTAACGTTAACGTCAAGTCACAGGCCTCGTATGTGTGTTATTTATTTGGACCGAACTATGCAGTTACCTGAAATCAATGGAGTATTCTCCAGGACACCACAACTCAGTGTTAGTTGACACAGGAAATCATGTGTTGCCCCTGGCCTCAGAGAGACAGCCAAACAACCCTATTTCCTGCTGGTAGACCAACTGTGTCATGTATCATTTTTCTATGGTTTTGCCCATTGACATAGTAGCAGACAATGTCAAATAATCAGATATTGTGACTTTTACAGTACTGTACCGTCGATACACAACCACTACAGATCTCTGCCTGACTGCGTGTGTTATAGAGAGAAATGAAAACACCAACAGGGCCACTCATAAACCCCACTTGTGTTTATTTTCTTGTGTAACTTAATTTGCCAGACGCCCACTGTCGAGTGGTTTTGTAGTGAGGTGTAGTATAGCAGAGGATTCATCTCCCCTGAGAGACCATGTCTAACTAAGCCCAGCTGTTCAGACAAAAAGAGCATAATAGTCAAATGTCTGTACTTGGTTTACAGGCCTGTAGTCCAGATAACTGTTAGCTGAATCCCTTTGTCATTTCCGACTGCTTAACAATGCACAAGGACACAAAAGAAGCAAGACATGTTTTGCTAATGCCGGTTAATGCGAGTGAGCCGCTCATTTGTCACTGAGTGGGGGAGACTTTGATTTGCTTAAGGAAGGGCACTTTCAATAATTGGACAAATGAACAGTGGTACAGTATGTTTACTGATGCAGTCACCCACTGCTCAGTGGAGTCTGGTTATTTCTGAACCACAGTAAGTTTCACATTATCATTGTAATGTCCAAAGCAACTGAAGATCACATCAATGGAACAGATTATATTGGTTCTCTGGAACCATTGGAAAATATATATTTTTAAGTTAACGGCTGTGTTTTTCCCAACAGACAACATGGGTTGTAAAAAGTCCAAGCTGAATGATGGCCTGAACGGAGGTGTGCTTGATGGCAAGAATCGTCAGCCCGTACGTACCGACCCGACTGTATATGTGAGAGATCCTACCTCCGGTAAAACCAATTCTACAGTAAGTCATGTCAGGGGAAGCAGTCTATTAATCACTACAAAAATTCCCTGACCTGAAAAGACTTGTCAAGACAAATGGGCTCAAGTCAGAAGTGCAATTCTGAGGAATCGTTATTATTATTTTTTGTCAATTGGTCTCTATCTCTGTCTCAGTAGTATTACCATAATGTTTTTAATAGCACAACAATTTTTTTCCATTATGAAATCCTGTCTCAATACAGATTAACTCCACTCCTGGAGGTCTTCTGCCTGGTCAGGTCTTCATGAAAATGGAAGGTATGCTTGTTACTTCTTTACCCTGAATAATTACAAATTGTACAATTTCTTCTTTTGTGTGCCGTCCATTACTCCATTAGTATAAACCCTACTGTTCAAACACTGAATGCTGAATAGCTGTGGTGTATTTACCCAATTAGATATGGGGGGATGTGGTATATGGCCAATTACCACTAACACCCGAGATGCATTATTGTTTTTATTAACTGTTACCAAGGCAAGTAGAGCTGTAAAAAGTGTTGTGATCTCATGGTCGTGGTATACATTCTCTTGTTAACCAGATGGTTTGAAACCTTTAAGCTGATTGGCTGAGAATGTGTTGTCCCTAACAACAGTTCTTAGTCATGGTCTATCAGCCATACACCGCACCCCCTTTTTACTTTATTGCCTGCATATAGCGGAATTAAGATTTGGCAATATGGCGAATATACCAATACCAAGGTCTTAGTCTAGGCACTCCACTTTGCACTGTGTCTAAGGACAGCCCTTAGTCATTGTATATACAGCTCCGGAAAGAATTAAGAGACCACTGCTCCTTTTTCCAAATAAGTTGAAAAGGAAGGTTTTGAGCGAGGAACAGAAGGGTTAAAATTAAGAGACCACTGCAAATTGAATGCTTCTGTTCCTCACTCAAAACTCTCTATATATATAAAAATGTGTTTGCCTTGTTTTAATAACAGAGTTGTGTTGACTGTGTCTCACCCTCTTCTCTCAAACAGAACAAAGCGAAGGTGGTAAAATAGTTATTGCAGTATACCCATATGATGCAATACATCCTGATGATTTGGGATTCAAGAAGGGAGAGAAGCTTAAGGTTCTTGAAGAGTAAGTGCCTACACCCGATACTGAAAAGTAGCATTCATTTGAATACTTCAGATGACTTCATAGTCAGGGTTTTTCCTGGCTGAAAATGAGTCAAAGGTGGTACTCCAACCCCCCCCCCGCCACCCCGTGTTCTACCAGACACCCCTCTGTGGTATAATTTATATCATATCTGATCGCTTGAAAAACTAATAGTGTTACATCTGCCCTGTTGTCCATGTCCACTTGAGCAGCTAATGCAAACTACAATGTCCACCCTAATACAATAGCAACCAAAAAACATGTTACATACTAGAATATATATGTTTTCTTTTTTGTGTAGGATTTTACCCTGATGTGTTTTGCTTTATGTGCATCTAGCCTATGGTTTCTGCTTGGCTATTTTCCTAAGGCTCCAAAAACATTGGCTCCACAATGCTTCTGGCATACAGAGCACATCATTCCCCTTCCTCATTCCTTAACATTGTCTGAGCCACCCAAAAAACATTTAGCCACTGAGCATCAAAACTAGGTTTATTGGATAATATAGGAATCACATTAAAAACATATGAAATCACTAATATAATTAATTTCAGTCCATGTTATTTTCGTTGTTATGCTATGTCCTTGTTAATTTCACTTTAAAATGCATTAAAACGCATCAGAGCTGTTGGCCTATATTTTACCGCCTTGTTTGGTTGTTTTTCCACCATCCTTGCCTTGACTCCACATCATTAATTCCCTTCTCTCGACTTCCTTCAGCTGTAGGCAACTTGGCTATGCTGCTTGCGCTCATCACGTTTATATAGGCTATTTATATTGTTAGTGACTTAAATATGATAATTGTATATGTTTGCAGTGTATATTGCATATAAAATGTTGTTGGGGACAGTAGCCAACATACACTAATCTAATAGTCTTTTCACATGTCATGTTTGTCTATAACGCAAACTCTTGAAAGAAATCTGTGATTCTACTAGACGTCATCTGAAACGTAAACAAATGTTTTGCGGGTTTGGATGTAGTTGAGGCATTATTAAGTTTTATTTCAAAATTTGACATGCTTCGGTGTAAAAGAAAACTAGGTTCCACTTGTTCTTCATACGTTACTCATCTCCGCGCCGTCGGCACGGGTAAGGTCCTGTGTGCAAAGTTGTCAGATCATTGATATGGTCGATTTAGCAAACGCTAAATCGACCACCCCAGGCCATTAAAAATAGACAATTTCTTCCGGAAACCTAACCACGTGGCAACACTGGCAGTATAAAAAAAATCCTCCTATGGTCACATTCGCTGCGGTATAAGGTAGGCTATTTAGCGAATGAGCGTAACACTATGTTTTACCAAGCGGACACAGCGTGTGCGAGATATTGGAAAGGTTTCATGCAGGAAAATCCCTGTTAGATCAACCCAATCCAATGTTGTGCTAAGAAAAATATTGCCTGCTCAAGAATGCATGTAAACATAATTGCAGTCTCATTATATTGATAATTGCAGTGCTGTTACTGTTAAGCTTGATAATTGGAATGTTATTCTTGTACAATTTGATCATTTAAATCATAACTGTGTTCAGTCATGGTGAATGGTGGAAAGCGAGATCTCTGACCACAAAGAAGGAAGGTTTCATCCCCTCCAATTACGTTGCTGAGGCCGACACCATGGAGACAGAAATGTGAGTGTCAATATTACGATAACAAACTTTCCCTCCAAGCTGACATGGTCTCCTTTTCAAAAAGTATTTATTAATTTTGTAGAAGGATTACATTGCCTAACTGAAGAGTTTTTTTTCCCCCTGTTGTGCAAAGATGGTTTTTTAAGGATATTACCAGGAAGGATGCAGAGAGACAGCTTTTGGCTCCATCAAATAAACCAGGTTCTTACCTCATTCGTGAGAGTGAGACATCAAAGGGTAAGAAAATATATATTTGTATTACTGATGATTTATTGTGATATATAAGTATTACTTAGTGCATATTTGAGTGGGTGACTGATGATTGTGAATGTTTGTTTTTCTTCTTCAGGAAGTTATTCTTTGTCTATTAGAGATGTCGATTCCCAGGGAACAGATGCTGTAAAACATTATAAGATCCGTACGCTGGATAATGGAGGGTTCTATATCTCTCCTAAAATCACCTTCCCTGATATTTGCAGCATGATAAAGCATTATCACAGTAAGTAACACTGCATTGAGCAGGTAGCCTAGTGGAGTGAGCGTCAGACCAGTAGCTTGCTCTTTTAATTTGTTCTGGATAGGATCTACTAAGTAGATTTAAGACTTGTAATATTTCACAAACATAATTTCATGATTGGTTAATCTTTTGTTTTTCTAAAATGAAAGCAATGTTTTATTAAAAAACATACATTTTTTTGTATTTTGTTTACAATTGAAACAATCCCCAAAAATTGGGCATGCCAGCAGTCAAGGTTTCACAATGAGACAAGTTTTCAAAATGCAGTCTTGATCTTGCACTGCTGACATGCAGTTTTTTGGGGATTGTTTTAACAGTGTTAAATACTTAAAGATATTTTTGGAGTAAGACATTTCGTCTTGGTATATTTCTGCTTTTAACTTCTCTGTTTTCGGGCAGAATTGCAAGTCTAAAGAACATCGTAATATCGTCTTTTACGTCGGTTTGTTTTGTTTTTCCCAGAACAATCGGATGGGCTCTGTCGGAAGCTGGAGAAGCCATGTGATAAACCCAAAGCTCAGAAGCCATGGGACAAAGATGCCTGGGAGATCTCCAAGGAGTCCATCAAGATGGTGAAGAAACTGGGTGCCGGACAATTTGGAGAAGTGTGGATGGGTGAGGTGGCTATAGAGACATCCTGTGTCCTAAACTGGGTTTGAACAGTACTCCCTCTATGAGTGTCTGTACACTGAGGTCTTTGTAGTGGTTATCAGACATCCAAAGTTATCGTGATTGGGATGAACTGTTGATGCTTAAGTCATGGCTGTCAGACAACCCAATTGTTGTTTAATGCTATCACTTTAATATGGTGTAATTGCATCACAGCTAGCACAGCTGAAACAGACAGCAATAGGCACAGTGTAGGGGCTGTACTGTTTCTGTGGGATTGTGGGTGGATGGGCCTCGTACTCTGAGCCATGGACACTGTTATCCGAGGCATCAGTTAAGGAAATGTCTGACGTCGAATTTGCATCGGATTTCATTATTATTTGTGTGCTTCCTTCACCGCACCGAGGCCTTGATGAATTGTAGGAAGTAGTCAGCTTTGCAAATATACAAATAGACTGTGGGGCCTCCTGTACTACACTCAAGATGTTTCCTTCGCTTTCTTTGACCTCTTTGGCATTAAGGGCTTTTCTACAGCTCAGAGAGCCAGCCAGGCGTCGGGGCCGAGCCGCTGACAGTCCTGTTTCCTTTCATTCACCTCCTTGCATTTGTTATGTCTCTGGAGAGTTTACTTTTCTGTTCTCTATGAAAGAGTTAAGAGGCTTAGCTGGGGATGAAGTTCATGGTTTGTTGAGCTTACACAGTAGAAACCCTGAAAACACAACAGATTTGGATGAGACAAAATAAATCAAATTCAGGGGGAAGGATGATTCAATATGCTGAAATGTACTGAATCTGCACTTAGTCAGTAATACGGAGGAATTCCCTAGCTGGTGTTGTATTAGGGTGAATCCTTAATAGCCCTATGGGCTTTAGTCAGAAGTAGTGTACTACAGGGAATAGGCTACAATTTGGGAGGTAATGATATTGTTTTCAGTAGTTCTCTGGTACTTCCATCGCGTTCCCCTGAGATGTCAGACAGTTGATGTTTGTTCAGAGGGTAGTCAAGCTGCAACACAGGAAAATGTCTCTCTCAGCCTCAAGGTTCCTGCTGTCTACTTTTAGCTCTATCAATCAGACTCCTGTTTTCTGAACTGTTACAGCTTAATTCCTTCATTCTATTTGGTATTTACCCAGACAACACAACGCAGGGACCTTCTGTGCTGTAGTTTAAGGTCGGGTCAAGCACCATGGGCCAAGGCCAACTGTGAAATGAGTTCCCATGTCGTTAAACTATCCGTGACGTCTCCTGATTTAAAACCATCTTAACTGTCACAGAGAAATGTCTCGGTGAAGTAGGCCTAGAAATGATGGCACGTAAGGGGAGGTTTACACTTTAAATGCTTGCTGTTTGCAGCATTCTACAACAACTCTACCAAGGTGGCAGTGAAGACACTAAAGCCTGGTACCATGTCAGTAGAGGCCTTCTTGGAAGAGGCTAACCTGATGAAGACCCTGCAGCATGACCGGCTGGTTCGACTCTATGCTGTGGTCACCAAAATAGAGCCTATCTACATCATCACGGAGTACATGTCCAATGGTAACACACAATTCAATGTTACAACATTCTCCTCACAGTACAAGAGACCATGACCTACAACTTGGAAAGTAAGCTAGCTGTAAAAGCAAAGTAATGGTGTAGGGCGTGTGGCCTGTCTATAAAGTTACATCTTTTGATTTCTGTTGGATAACTTTTTTTCTTTACTGTTTCAGGTAGCCTGTTAGATTTCTTGAAAAGTGAGACGGGCAGCAAAGTGCAGCTACCTAAGCTCATCGATTTCTCTGCGCAGGTGATTATTCTAATATTTCATGTCACATTTCACCAGGCTCTTTTAAGAGGCTTACGTAACTTTTTCCACTGGTCAATCAAAAAGAGGAACAGTAATCTAAAAAAAAAATGTTGTGTAGCACTTTCCAAATAGGTTTCAACACAGTCAAATAAAGTCACAGCTGTAGAATGTATGGACAATTTATCTTATGGCATGACTTATAACAGTACCAGAAATGTGATTCACACAAAAAGGCTATACAAAATGTAAAAAAAATGTTAAAAAAAATCAAAATGACTTACAGGGAAATAGATGAACACATTTTAAAAAGACAAATACTTTATTCCATGTAGTTAAGGCCACTCAAGAGCCTAATTAGCTGTGGTACATTTTAAATATAAATACACTTTAAACTGTTCATTTAATTTGTGTTTGAAAGAGGTGTGATACATTCTACTTGTAAAACTCTATCAAACCACAGTTGCACATCCTGTTAGACAAAGCGAAAGCGGACCCAAAACTGACTACGTCAAAGCATTCCCAGAATGGACAACCACCTCTCAGCAAGGGCTACTTAAAGCCACCGTTTTATGTTTCAATGTGTTTCCCATGCGGAACCATGGCCCAGTGGTAGCAAGTAGCAGATCTACGCACATATATGTGTATATATACATATATGGTTCCCCGCCAGGGTTCGGGATTCAGCACCATCATCAGTGACTCTCCTCTCCCTCTGTCTCTCAATAATACTTGCTGTTCGTAAGAGCAGTGACTGCATGAACCGTATATGTTTTCCACAAGTTATAGTATACTACTCACCAGATGATGTAGTACAGTATAAAAACACAACACATGCCATCTTAAACCTCTAAATGGTTTGCATTCTTTAGTCAAATGGTTTTTGACAGGCTTTGCTCCTGGTTCAACAAAGAAAACAATAAATGATTTTAAAATACAGCTCCGGAAAAAATGAAGAGACCACTGCAACTTTCTCTTTCCTTTCCCAAAAAGTCGATAAAGAAAGTTTTGAGTGAGGAACAGAAACATTAAATTTGCAGTGGTCTCTTCATTTTTACGCTTCTGTTCCTCACTCAAAACCTTCCTTTTTGACTTTTTTAGAAAGGAAAGAAAAAGGTGTACTGGTCTCTTAATTATTTCCGGACTGTATATGCTTAAAACGAAATTCATTGTGTCAATGAATTAAATCTTGCCAAATAAGTCAGTGAGAATTATGGTGCATTGTGAAATTCTTATTGGAATATATGTCAAAGCAGGATACTGGATGAATGAGGAAAATACATTTTAGCTTTCTCGCCCATAGCCAAAAAATTCATCTTAAATCCAAATCAGCAGTATGTCTAGTGGATTGCTGAGATAATATGCCCAATGCCTCAAATAAAATATTGTTAATATGAAATATGAAGTAGTCTAGCATGGCAATCCTCATACCTGCATAGTAATGATGGACATTGTTACCATTGATACACCATTATGATGTATTTTTGTTAAATCAGCGCCATTCACCTAAAAGAGCTCACTTATTTGGCTCCCAAAAGGCTCTTGTTTAAAAATGCAAGATGTTCATCGAAAAAAGGCATTCGAAAAATTCTTGAATGACCCATGATTACTTTATGGTTTCTCTCACCTAAAAGAGACAGCTAATTTGGCTCCCAAAGGGTCTTTGTTTAAACTACTTGAAAAATCTATGTTCCACCATGAGACAATGTCCAATCCCCAATCTAAAGCCACAATATGTACCATTATTTCAGAGTGTTTAATGCTTGTTCAAATGGGCTACATTTTAAATGTTTATTTTTAACTTTGTGTACCTAAATATGTTAGATATTTCTTACATTTGTAGCCTATTTAAAGATGTGTGGACATGAACGGGGGCTTCACAAGTGTCTGTTTGCGCATAGCCCTCCATTTTGTCAACAACCAACAAACCCCTCGGTTTATTTGTTGGGTAACGCCAATGTAAATTAAAAGGTCATGTAAATTACTATGTAAAATAAGGCATCGCTTTCCCTTGGTTCCCTTTTTCTCTCTCTCACGCTCTCTTCTAAAGTTAAATGGCCCTCGTCATACGGCTGGTAGCCAATTCAATTCTAACAAGAGTTCAAAGTAAAACAGTAATTATATTGAGCAGCGTTGCACATTTAATACATAAATGGAATTATTCCAGTTACGTATTAACCACTTCCAGGATTGTTTTATGGGAACTCAAGTCAAAGGGTAGTTACTTTAGGTAACTATTAATAACCCCTCTGGGAAATGTCCTATTTTTCAGATTGCAGAGGGCATGGCGTACATAGAGAAGAAGAACTACATCCACCGTGACCTGAGAGCAGCCAATGTCCTGGTGTCAGAGAGTTTGCTCTGTAAAATAGCTGACTTTGGGCTTGCTAGAGTGATAGAAGATGACCAGTATACTGCCAGAGAGGGTGAGCCTTCAGCCTATATCCTATGACTCAGTACAGTGCCAGTACTGTACATTCGCCTTTAATGTTTTACATATGTACCAAGTGTAGTTGGAATGATTTCATCGCACATCATTAGGTTTTTTCCCCCTAAAAGATCTCCCTAGTATCAGCATCATCAATAGATCAGGACAGTATAAAGTCCCTGTTGCTTTGCAGAATTTTTGTCTCTCACTGGAAGTTGAGAAATGGTTTATTTCTTGGTGACATTCTGTAAAGAGCATTGCCTCCATTTCCTTGAGACATGATGTTGATGTTTTTTTAAGGGATCAGGCTTTGAATATTGTGTTGACATGGACCAATCAGGAAGTAGAAGTCCATTTCAGCTGTATCAACATGCCTGAAGGAAACCTGTTATCCCTGCCTATTACATAGTTAATAATAACAGCCTGATTTGCACAAGAATGCTATTGTCCGCCCTCCAGACGTGTAACTCTTTGTTTCCCTCCTCAAGTGATAGTCAGACAATATCTTCTTCACTGGGTTGGTTAGTTTGGCAGGTACGTGTCATAAACTATTCCATCCTCTGAATGTGTGAGTTTGTTTTTCCAGGAGCCAAGTTTCCTATCAAGTGGACGGCACCAGAGGCCATCAACTATGGCTCCTTTACGATCAAATCAGACATGTGGTCCTTCGGTGTTCTGCTGTATGAAATCATTACCTATGGAAAAATACCCTACCCCGGTAAATACATTCATCCCTACAAGCACACGTGCTTTTAAAGTTGACCTTCAGAACTTGAATACTCTTCACCATTTATCGCACAGAAACAGTTTTTCTAATTTAAAGCTGATTAAGTCTTTACAATTATTTCCTCTAAGAGGCTTAGGAAATCAAGACTACATGTACATCTGTAGGATCACATTCTATGTGAACATTGAGTGGAAACTGTGGTAATCTAATGTCTAAAATAGCTATAGCCCAATCTGCATTTTTTTGTGAAACCTTTAACCACTACAACCAACTTCCATAAAACAAAAATGCTTAGCATGTGTCAGTATTTTGACATAAGAAGTGAAACCAGTGGTTAAAAAAATATGCATATTTTAACAACCTCTTTTTCACTATACTTTTATTTTGCTGCTATTAGGTCAAATAGAAATATGTCAGATAATTTCAATGGCAGTCTGACTTTTTTCATTATTTGTGTTTCACTCAAGGTTTTAAATGCATGATGTGCATAAGACTAATGTACATTATTAGAAATTGTATAAATACATCTACTACTTTCATATTTAGAATAGCCACTCAATACTGATTTTCAAAAACATCTTTAAGTTACCTGAAGGAAACAGGAACTGAAAAAATAATGTTAACAGTTATTTATCGCCATCTGCTGGTTAACGATATCTCATGAACAGGTTTTATACAGAAATGGTCTCTCTAATTAGACAGCATTGTGATGCTTCAAATTGGTACTTTTTGGCATAGCTAAAGTGCCAGTTGGCTTTTCCACGACTTAATGATGAATTAATTTTTTCAATCAATGTACTAATAGTCTTTATACTTGCCTGTTTTACTTTGTACACCAGTGTTAGTGCTTTATTATTGATGAGTATGCAGGGAACATGCTCTGGGTTCCCTATCCCCCAGGGGCCCTCGAGCCCAATTAAATCTGGGGGCACATGGGCAAGTAACTAAAATCTGAAAGTTGCTCATGTGCGCAAAAGTGTATTGGCAGCCGTGCTTGTAGAACTAATAAACATGGCATAAGCCAAAATGTGTAGCAAGAAATTAGCTTTAAGACTACATTAAACAACAACTTTCAAATTTATTTTTTTCAAATTTATTTTACAAAGCCCTTTTTACATCATCAGTTGTCACAAAGTGCTTTTACAAAACACCCGGCCTTAAACTCCAGGGAGCAAACAACAATAGTGATGAACTTCAGTGGCTAGGAAAAACTCCCTAAGAGGGCCAAATTTAGGAAGAAACCTAGAGAGGAACCAGGCTCCAAGGGGTGACCAGTCCTCTTCTGGTTGTCCCGGTTAGCAGGATTTCCCGGTTAGAACATGGATGTCCCGGTTAGAACAACTTCAAAGGTTAGCAGGATTTCCCCGGATAGTCATAGTGGAGGTCGTAAGTGGCCTGCGGCTCTCTGGAACCTCACTGGGGGCAAACATTTATTTATTTATATCCTTGTATAGAAAGTAAAACAAAAAATAACTGCATTACAAAACACCAACTATCTGCTGACTCTTATTTACAATTTTCTATATAGTTCCAGGATTTGACTTCCACATTTCTGTTCCTTTTTCTTCTTACAGGAATGAGTAACGGTGAGGTGATGACATCAGTGCAGAGAGGTTATAGAATGCCCTGTCCTGAAAAATGTCCCAAAGAGCTCTATGACATCATGAACACCTGTTGGAAGAACAAGCCAGAAGACCGACCTACATTTGACTATATCCAGAGTGTTTTGGATGACTTCTACACTGCCACAGAGGGCCAGTACCAACAGCAGCCCTAGGGAGTCAGTGTTTACCTGTGTACTACAATACAATCTGCCAAGGTTTCATTAGGAAGTTGTTTCAAATAATTTTCATTGAAAAGTAGAAAAAACACAGAAGTATTGATTATAGAAAGGACTGGGAGCTGGCTAAACCAGCAAATGGAGGGATATTGTCTGTCTGAAAGGGAGGGAAACTGCTTGTTTATTTCTTTAATCAAGCAAAAATATATTTTCAAATCAACTTCATATTGAAGTATATACCCGCGTGTGCATTTCAGCATTTTTATGGAGAATAATGGCGTCTTATTATTGATTTAATCTATGATACAAACATGTACAAACTTGTTCAATTGACATTTAACCACATCATTATATTTATTATCACTGTTGTTTAGAAATAAATTGTTTTACTCTTTTACTACTTTTACTAGTAAAGCTGTTTACTTTTCTATTCTTTAAAATCAATTTTCCTTTGCACAGTATGTCAAGGTACCAATATGAATTAATATGTTGGGTTCTGTGAATTATGTGAATCATTAGGTAAAGGGTAGGCTTTGGCAATATGTACATATTACTGTTTTAGGTCATGCCAATAAAGCAATTTTAATTTAATGTAATTGTTTCTGTTTAATCTCAAATGATTCTAGACTAACAACTGGGATTTATTATTATTATTAATGTGTTGGCGTTTGTTGCAATTATATGGATTGGACACCGTGTATGGTTTGTGCGCTCTGAATAGATGACAATTAAGTTAATAAAAAATAGATAAACTATATACATTTTCAAAATTGTTGTCTTCATTTTTTATAATTATTTTGTTGTTTTAATTACAGACAAGGCACTAGGTTCCCGTGTCATGTTCGTATACGTTTAATTTTACATTATAACTGTAAAATGCTGACGTTAGGGCAAAACAAACGTGGCTAGCGAACTACAAACGCGAAGCTACATGAATGGTTTCTCTGAAACGTACCTAGTGGTCACATGACTTTTTAAAGATGGCAGCGCCCTGTATCAGAGGGGTGTGAGTGGGTGTAATATTTTTTGTGTTGTACAACACTGAATGTCAGTCAAGAAGCAGGCAGCAGTGTAGCAAGAGCAGTTTTGCTAGGACTATTGAACATTAACTCCATCATGGAAAAGGGCGATCTGATACTGTAAGTATATTTCTGTTTAACTGGATACTGTCATAAAGCTAGCAAACAAGATGGCAGTTAGCTTGTATAGATGACATATGTGTAGCGATTCAGAACCAAAACATTAGATATCTTTTAAGTCAACCAGTGTATAGTTGTTTTGTTCGTGCATGCTTGATTGAATCTACTTTAAATGCGTGCTAAGTAGCTAACTTACTTGCAACTTATATACAGTAAATCACTTGCTTCGCTCCATTGTTGGCAGCAACCTTACTGTAGCAATCTGTACGGTATAATAACTGGTCTAGCGAAGTAGCTGACACCAAAGGAAGTAACAGTGTCACAAGAAAGTATTTCACATTAATGTTGATTGGTGTATTAACTTATGACAGAGTTCAGGTTTAGTTCATAAAAATACGTGTTGGACATTGTCACTGTGAAGTTGCATTGAATGGCCATTATTTCAACGGTGTTCCATGTAACCGTTGTTTGACTGTGTGCAGCTGATAACAAGGGAAGGACTTATCTGTTGTCATCACACACTCCTGCACAGCACTCTAAAGAGGGGGGCCAACATGATATCATGGGAGGGGAGGAGTGACCTTCCTTCTGATAAGAATGTGAAATAATGAATGTGATGTGGAGAAGAATGATCATTTGTCTGGACCGAATTAATAGAATCTACCTTAGTAAACTCTTGAGTGAATAACAGTTTCTTTACCTACAGTGCATTTGAAAATGTTTAATCCCTCCTATTTATCCAGATTTTGTTGTGTTATAGGTGTAATCTATAACTGATTAAATGTACTTATTTTGCCATCAGTTTTAACACAATACCCCATAAGCGCAAATTGAAAACCTGGTTTTAGACATGCATGCCCTCAATTGAAATTAAACGGACATTTCTTATGTACATAAGTAGCCAGACCCTGCATTTAGTACTTTGTAGAAAAGCCTTTGACAGCAATCACAGCATTGCATGTTCTTTGATATGCCTCTACCAGCTTTGCACACCTGGATTTGGGCAGTCGGGAGACCATCCTTCCTTGCAGAACCTGTCAAGGTTTATAAGATTTGCTTTTTGGATGGAGAGCATAGGTGAACTGTGATCTTCAGGTTTTCCCGCAGATGTTCAATGGGATTCGTGTCCTGGCTTTGGCTGGGCCGCTCAAAGACATTCACAGACTTGCCCTGAAGTCATTCAGCATTGTCATGCTGAAAGACGAATCTTTCTCTCAGTCTCAGGTCCTGTGCCTTTGGATCAGGTTTTCTTCATGGTTGTCTGTATTTTGCTCTGTTCAACCCTCTCTCAAGCCTTACCAGTCTCCCAGTAGTTGCCACTTGTCATGCAGGCCTGATAGTTGGAATTTGGTCTCATCAGACCAGATATTTTTCCTTGTGCTCTCAAAGTGCTTCAAATGGCATGTCATTTGCCTTTTACTCATGAGTGGCTTCTGTCTTGCCACTCTATTAATCAGTAAAGGCCTGATTGGTAAAGTGCTGTAGAGATGGTTGTCCTTCCTGCAGGTTTTCTCATTTTTGCAGAGAAACAGTGTAGCTTCGTTAGAGTGGCCATTTGTCTCTTTGTCACCTCCCTGACCAAGGCCCTTCTTGCCTGGTTATTTAGTTTGGCACGACAGACAACTCCAGGAAGAGTCTTGGTAGGTCCAGACTTCTTCCTTTCATAGTGATGGAACACTTCGTGCCCCGGGGAACCTTCAGTGCAATAGTAAGTTCTTTATAAGCTTACCCAGGTCTATGCCTTAGCACACTTTATTGGAGGTCTACGGAGAGTCCATTTGTCTTCATGACTATGTTCTTAGTAAATAACTTTATCTGTACCTATAACTACCTTTTTCTGACCGACGTTCACGCCGTTCTGTTTGTCTGAATACATCTTATTCCATCTTTGACATGATATTTCACTTTTAGTCCCAAAGACTTCCCTACGTTGAAGAATGATTCATTCCTCTGTGCATGCCGAGGTCAGGAGACCTCTCACGTGCCTGTTTGGTGTATGAGACAGGCTGGACGCTATCTACCAGGTAGGTGTCACTACAGCCTCCTGCTGACTTTTCTGACTGAAGAGAGACACCATAGAAATACTTTATATAGTAGTTCAGTGGACATGTTTAATTCTTTTCAATTCATTGTTGGTTGTTGACCGGCCTGTAGAGTTCCGTGAGTCCAGAGCGGGAAAGGACTTCTTTGAAACATGTCGGTCACCTGAAGCCTGCTGTGAACTCACACTGCAGGTAGCTAAGCATCAAGTGTTCCAAACTAACACAAAACAAGTTCACATCGTCGATGAAACAAACTCTTGTATGGTTTCTTCTTACAGCCTTTACGGCGTTTCCCGCTTGATGCCGCCATTATTTTCTCCGACATCCTGGTTATCCCTCAAGTAAGTGACGTTCTCCCAGATCTTCCTCTGACTTTACTGAAATCAAAGTAATACAGAGTGAAGGAAGAAGTTAACCTCTTTGTATAGTATATCAAGAGAGGGAAGTACTTAAATGAAACTGTAGGGATGCCTTTTCAAGGGCTTTCTGAACCTCACAGTGTTTGTTCTGATCCCAGGCCATGGGCATGGATGTCCAGATGGTGGCAGGAAAGGGCCCTACCTTCCCAGAGCCTTTGAAGGACCCTGAGGACCTGCTGCTCCTGCAGCCCAAGGTGGACGTCAACAAGGAGCTGGGCTACGTCTTCAAGGCCATCACACTGACGCGCCACAGAATAGAGGGCAAGGTCCCTCTCATCGGCTTCACCGGTGCCCCGGTGAGATGGCGCACGCAAACACACCCCCAATCTATTGGCAGCTTTTATATTAAGAAGACGCGTTTTCTTCGGCCTTGCGTCCAATCGCCATGTTACTTGAACTAGAAGCTTCCGGATAGTGACCTGTTATCTAATGTTTCTCCTACCTGTAGTGGACGCTGATGTCTTATATGATTGAGGGGGGAGGCTCCACGACCCACTCCAAGGCCAAGCGCTGGCTGTACCGCCACCCGGAGGCCAGTCACCAGCTGCTGAGGATGTTGACGGACGTCATCGTGGATTACCTGCTGGGACAGGTGGCGGCTGGGGCGCAGGTATGCAAGGCCTCATGGAAGATTGAGTTTCGGGCTGTTTCTTACCTACGTAGGAGAGTTCTCTGTTGTTTCTGTTCACAAAGTGTTGTGGTTCAGATGGACGGAGACGATTATTAATTGGACAAGGAGAAGAATTTCAAGGACGGGTATTGATTATCTTAATAGGTCAATTTGAAGGGACCGCTAGACTGTTTATTTACTTGCTGTCTATAGTTACAGTAATGTTGCGGAGATACATCAGACTACAACCCAGCCTATTCCCTGACCCCTGTCTTCTTACAGGCGTTGCAGGTGTTTGAATCCCATGCAGGCTGCCTGGGCCCAGTGGAGTTCAAGGAGTTCTCCCTGCCTTACCTCAGAGACATCGCTCGTAAGGTCAAGGACCAGCTCAAGGAGTCAGGCCAGGACGTGCCTATGGTGAGTCCTAACAGACATTACTTCCTCATTCACACACCAACACAAACAGACTGCGTTTTGGCCTGAATTTGGCATCGCAACATATTCAATATGAACTTTTTTTGTCATATCCTACAACATGCCTCGACATGGCTTATCGATGTTGCGGTGATGTCTTGGTCGGTATGGTGTCATATTGTAGCCAGTAGATGGCGCCATATTGCCAAACAAAGCCAAAACATTTTGCTAAACATATTGCTACAGGTGCTTGGCATTAGGGGTGGTTTTATTTATAAAATATACTCCTGAATTTAGGCTAACAAAATTGATTAAATCCATAGAAATAAAATATTAGAACAGATTTATCATAGACTTCAATGTCTACTTTAAAATATAAGTCCCCAGTAGGCACTATAATTGGTGTTGTCATTAGAAGATTTTTCTGACTTTAGCCATGACCGTAACCACAGAATGAGAAATGAGCAGGACAGAGATCATTGTACCAGCCTGTGTGTTCTTTCCCAGATTGTGTTTGCCAAAGACGGCCACTATGGTCTGGAGGACCTTTCTCAGTCCCACTACGATGTTGTTGGTTTGGATTGGACCATTGACCCTCGCTCAGCACGGTAGTCCATGTATTTTTAGAGGAATCAATGGATGAATATTGATAAATTGTGAATAGTCATTCATTGTTACTGTGTGAAAATTTGCTGAAGTGCTTTTGTGTTGTGCTAAAATTGGTCTAAAATCTAATTTTGTAAATGTTTGGTAAATCTGGAAAACAATTATAACAGGAGACTCATTCCCTGTTGATTGAACTCCTGGTTAATGCGCTTGTGTTAATAAACCTGTCTCATTTGTTTCAGGGAGCGAACTGGAGGAAAGGTTAGCCTCCAGGGGAACATGGACCCATGTGCACTCTATGCCCCCAAGGTATGCCCGGGTTTGTTTTGGCATCCCAGACGGTATAACGGTACACTATATATTGACAAAGACTTAAACACATGGCACAGAGGATTGTTTGAGTACAAAGGTTTTGTAATGTAAATTGATGCACTTTCTTTGTTATTTTATCATATAAATACCGTAAGAACATATTCTTATTTAGTGTAATGACCTGGGAGAAATTAGGGTTAACTGTATTTCTCAGGTACAGAACCATCCGCATTTTTTATCTTGTCAGCTCTAGGATTAGAACCACTGACCATTCGTTTACTGGCCTGCCACTCTTGGCTGCTAGACTGCACTAGTCAGATAACCATTGTGTTCATGAGGCGGGCGCTTCGAAAACCTGTCAATTCTGCTCAGGCTCATTTATCTGCCAAACTGAAAAACGTGATGCTCATTGTTTTTCCTGTTGGCCCGTGAAGGAACGTATATCGGAGATAGTGAAGAGGATGCTGGAAGGGTTTGGCACCAGAGGGTACATAGCTAACCTGGGCCACGGGCTATACCCTGACATGGACCCGGAGAACGTGGGTGCCTTCGTGGAAGCTGTCCACACTCACTCCCGCCACCTCCTCAACCACAAATAACATACCGCCGCAGTCTGGCAGCAACAACCACAGTCATCATATGTGCCAGCAACGAAACAGCGCTCACTGAAACCAAGAAATGTTGCATCGCTCGAATTATTGACACCGTCGTGTGTTTTTAGATATTCAATAATAATATGTTATTCTGGACAGATCCACACTTCTTCAGATTTCCATGGTTCTTTCTGTTGAAAATATTTCTTGTAATCATACAATCTATGTAGTGAAAGACCATGTTACATGTCTCTCCTCTGCTCTGTTTCTCCATCCAATGGGGAGTGTGTCTTGAGGCAACATACAGTGATTGATAGTTCGGTGAAGTTCTCCTGGAAGGTTGAGTTGTTGTTTCGCCTGTTACATTGTTGTTATTCTGAGTTATCTAGCCTATGCTCTGTATTATATTATATATCGCTCTGTCTTTTTCTGGGGAGGGCGGTCTAATTAAAATAAAGAACGATTGTACTTTAAAGCCCCACTAGAGTCAAAATGTAGTTTGGCCTGTGTTTGTGTGATATGGTACAGCTGATAAAACCGGAGACGTTAAATCCATTTTTCAATACTTCCTGAAAGTTGGATGAAAATACAGTCAAAACAGGGCCTTCAATTCAGCAGGAGTGCCAGGTTGGTAGTGCAGGATTCCCAAAGAAACATCACTTTCATTATTTTGTTCAGAAAGTCAGCAATGTGTGTATGCTAGATGAATGGACGTGTCTTCCTAAATAGAACAAATTATTTGATGCTATCAAGTTGGTTTCATTGGGACCCATATTTTAAACAATATAACATTTATTGTACATTTGCTTTTGGTTGTTTTTGCCATTGTAAAGCCTTCATACAGTACTATCTGCTCAGCTTGTATTGCTCAATGGATATTAATCTCTGCTGTTCACCCATTTTAATGGAAGCTCTTGATTTGAGACAAACCAGCAATCTTCCATTTGGGATTATTAAGGTAACCGTTCAGAGATATGGTCCTGCCCTAGAGTGTCTTTCTGAAATGGTGGACTTATTCTACATGTTTTTGTTCAAAGCAGTTAAGTACCAGTCCAGAACTAATCTTTCCAGATTTCACTTGATTCCATGTTGAACAAACACATTTTTGAAATTGGTAAAAGGCTCAGTTGTACTACTGCCTTTGACTTAAAAGCACCAGACTTCATTTTAGACGAGGAATAATAACCATTAATCTCAGTGGGTGTTGTTTTTATCTGAAAGGCAGCTAAGCATCAGAGATAAGTAGATTCGTCCAAATCCAGTTGTTTTTGTTGGAATTATATTCCTTAAAAAACATCATCTGAGTTTTGGTCAGTTTTTCTCTTAAAAATATTCTGTGTGAAACATTGCTAGTAGAAGTAGTTAGAGCGCTCTAATAAGCTCCCGTCCATTTGAACAACTCTCCAGAAAGAGCTGCGGTGGCGCTCTTCATTGGCCACAAACGGCACATTGTTGTCACACTGCAGGATTAGACATCGTGATTGTCTTCTTGGTGCTGGAGCCTGTAGGCCACTGGGAGAATAAAAAATAATTCAAATCAGAAAAAAAACAATCAATTGCTGATTACGGCCGCGTAACTCTAAACAAGCCTGTCACACTACCCGACGCCGTTTAATGACGAAGAGCAACCTTTGTTTTTTACCACTCCAAGCGTGTGTGTGTGTGTGTGTGTGTGTGTGTGTGTGTGTGTGTGTGTGTGTGTGTGTGTGTGTGTGTGTGTGTGTGTGTGCATGTGTGTTACCACATGGGGTTTTGAGGCATTATTTTTAATTGCAACAATGAATCCTGTGCTTAAAAAAAGCCTGATCCCCCAAGGCCTCCTTACAAAGAGGACCAGTGTGGTGGATGGGGGTTGGGGGGCTCCGACTCAATCTCTCAGCAAATCAGCAGGCCTGAAAATCCAATCTGCTCCTGGAGACAGCAGGCTGTACATCATTTGTCAGGGACTGGCACTATCAGCGCTTTATCAGATGGGAGGGTATGGGCCGCCTTTGACTGTGATTGATTTGAAATATTAAAATGGAGAAACCGAACCAGACTTTTGACTGCAGAGGAGTGAGGAGTTGCCGGCTGGCTCCGGTGTTTCGTACTGTACCTGCAATGGCGGCGTGGACAACCTTTTGGTCGGTTGGCCATGAGATACCGTTCATCCACTGCCCTTGTGTGGATCGCGTCTAGTGCCGGATGCTTCTGAAGACACTCGAGTATAAAGTCCTCCGTGTAACCGACTCCATGCCCTGTAAATCATAGCCCAATGTCTGATAGATTGGCAATGTATGAATTATGCCACTATACAGATTGTGTGTTGAAATATGTTTGTCATTCAGTCACCATTCTTTCGAGAGCAGGAAACCCTGTCTGGGTTAGAGTGAAGATATTGTGTTGTTCATTACAGTCACTTCAACACAGTAAACATGGAGGTAGAGGATTGTAGGCTATCTGTGTCATCCTGCTATACTATCAGAGGGAGCCTAACTCCCTGTGGTCCAGCCTCGACTCGTCCATCACTTTCAGCTCTATTGTTCCACAGCTGAGATCACAGACATTCATCTCCTCAGTCCCCACACCCCTGCATCTCCCATTAGAGGATTCAATCCAATTCAAAATGATGCACCGAAAGAATCGTTCGGTAGGGATGGAATCACCAGGCTATTGCGGTCACCCCCCCCCTTTTCTGCCCCCCCCCCACCAGCTCACTGCCTCATCCCACTCTTCCCTGCCCAGGATCTCACACACCCCCAATTACTGAGGGATGCTGGGAAGAGTCAGAGCGGCAGAACAAAGCTCTCCAAATCAGCTCCCTGAAGAACGAGATGTCTGATAATGATGACAGCACAACCTACCATAAGGTGGCAAGATAACTTTTTAACAGACTGAACTGCCAATCAGCGGTTAGCGCGAAAACACAGCCACTGGGCTCCCAGAGCATGAGATTGTGCTTATTTGGACATGGACTTGACCACTGGGGCAATTTCCTCACCGTGTCGGTCCTTGCTGGACCTAGGCGCGGCCAGTTGTCTGCTAATGAACATACAGTTCTACCCCAGCGTTCTAAAGAAGCACCTGCCTCCAGGACCGCGATAGCAATCTGGCGCTGTGCCTGCTTTCTCTCCCTTTCCTCCAGCTGACAGCCTCCGCAGCCTCCGCAGGAACCACCACGGCAAGGTGAGAGAGCCAATTACTCGTCTGTCTCTTCCCAACATGTCACTTCAGCTAAATCAGCCCCCTCTACAGGAGCACAAACACTCCCCGCCGGAGCCGAAGGGGAGTCGGCCCCATCCGCCATCCATATTTCAACAGGCTAACTCTGCTGTGCTGGCCTGCCAGGCAACCACTCTCTTTCTCTCTCTTTCTGGCTGGCTGGTTGGTTCTCTCAGGAGTGAAGAAGCGCTCTGCGCCCCCCTGTCCAAAACACAATGACAGAGCCCGTCTGTGAAACACTCCCTCATGGATAGCGCTGTAATTTGTACAAGCAAGAGCATCGGGCTTGTCGACGGTGTCAGCGGTACTACCAATCACTCTGACATTTGGTCTTCACGGTGTTTACTGTGTAACAGATTGACTCATACAGCAGCAGATCCCTTCTAAAATAGATCCCCCGGGTTAACACTAAGGCTGTACCAACCTGCCTCTCTACACACGTGTAACATGTTCTATATTAGCCCAGATCCACCTACATGGTAGTCAGTCGCCACTGAATCCCAATAGGGATTCTCTGAAACCATAGTCGGTCCAATTTCAATGTGTAGGAGGAGAGTGGATTGTGGTACCAGAACAGATTGTGGTGGTGTTGGGGTGTTATAATGAGAAGAATGTGAATCCGAGAGTGGTGAGTGGTCGGCTGCTGCTGTGATAATTAATAAGCTCATTTACAGAGGCAATCAATCTGGGCCTGAGACGTGCTGCCTGCCTCTCATACACACTTAAGAGTTTTTTTATGACCTGATTCGCAGGTTTAGTTCCCTGAATTCCCTAATGAATGAGAATTGCAATGAGATGGCTGAGAAATAGTGTCTTATTAGACAAGAAATCTGAGCTGCACTTGAACATTTATGAGTTTCATCTGATCACTTCATAAAACAGTGTTGTCGTGAAGTCTGGAAAACGAAATTTGTGGGATTATAAGAGCTGGAGAACGTTTTGATCCATAGCTTAGCTCATAGTCTACAGTGCAAGGAAAGAATAGTGGGTTAACTTCCTGGGACCATGCGTAGCTGAAATGTATACACAAATGATTGTGCGACCTTCGAAATAAACGTGTCTGACAAATATTTGTATATTAGTATAACCTGCAAGGAGGGATACCTCATGTATTGCTATATAAAGAACTGAGCAAAAGCAGTTCTTAGAAAGCGGCAGCAGCAGTCAAAATACGTGTTTCACACTTTATTCATAGAAAAGCACTGAGATTCCAACACAAATTATATAAAATGGTAGTAGCGTTACATAAATAGTAATAAATTTTTGTTTTATAGACATTAGCTCAAGAGGTTGCACAAACAAAGTGTTGATGAACTATACTTCTGTGGCAACAAATACTGGATACCTTTTTTATATTTCAGTAGCACAAAGAGGCAACAAACACTTCCCTTAAAAAAAGAATATCAAAACAGTAGATGAACTAGTGAACAATCTCTACCAGCGATTATTATTCTTTCCTTCTAAATTCTAGGGACAGGTCAAAACACTGGTACAGTTAACACATATAGACACTTAGAGCATGAGAGAGAGAACTGAAAAGCCAGAGGAGTTTCCCCCACTTTTTTTGCAATGCCGCATGTATGACCAACTATGTCAGTGACAGAAAACGCTTGTTTTTGACGTGTGTATATAACAGGCAGTTTTACCTTATACTGCAGCAGTCTGTAACGCAAGCATCTCCCTCACAGAAAAAAGCTTGTTTTGTCTTCCTCTTAACAGAACTCAAATCTCACATTCAAGTAGGTTTTCGTATTAGTGTGACAAAACCAAAGAGGCTGCAGTACGTTGGTTGGTTGAAAAAGCAGATGTGTTGTGTAGCTTGTGGCACTGGTACTGCTGCAGAGTCAAACTGAATCCTGTGACTAACGTTTCGGAGTTGGTGAACACAATCTTTTAAAAACAGAAAGAATAAAGACGAGTGGCGGGAGGAGAGAACGGGAGGTTCTAGAAAACGGTTCAGAACGTAGCTATGGTCGTTCAGGTCAAGCAGACAGGCTAAAAACCATAACGGAACACATGGGAGGGCGATTGGGAGGGAAATGTACACCCTCATTCATTTTCTCTGCCTGTGGCTTCTTTTACGTGGGGGGGCGTGCAGCTGTTTTAATTTTACATATTTTACGGACCGTTCTACCTAAACTCTCATTGCCATGTCAGGGTGTGACACAAGTATGTTAAGAAGACACTAAAGGCTTAAGTCCAAAGAAAAGAATTGTACATTGATTGGTCAAAGGCAAAGTCCATCCCAATTTGCAGCATGTGCAGGCTACTTACAAATACAAACATGCCGTGTCTTATCGGTCCTTTCTAGGATAGTGGCTCGCTCCGCTCAGACATCTGTCTGGGTGACTTCGGAGAAGGGGTCCAAACCACCAGGGTGTTTCTGCATAGTCGGGTTGCATTCTGTTCACAAAGGTATGCCTTCTTTTTGAATCTCAAAATAACGTGCTTCCTCTAAGAAAACACTTTGACGAAGAAAAAAAACGAAACAAAGCCTAAAAATAAAAAACAATCAAACAAAAAACTCGGAGAAATGTACACAGGAGCACCTGAGAAATGTACTGAAGTCTTTTCCTCTTAACTGTCATCACATTCCCAGCCCACAACAAATTCAAGTATCCCAAAAAACAAAAACAAAACAAAAAACAACCTAAAACATACAGTCATCATAAATAATTATAACTTTACAATTTTCTGAATTGACACTTTCATATTTACAATATCTTAAATGCTTATGCTACTACTTTTTGTTTTTGTTTCTTTAAGTGATTCCCTGAGAACTGAGTTTAGCGTCTCTTTTCTCTTTCTTTACCGTATTACTTCAAATCCCAGCCGCAGGCGTACGGAGAGTATGCCCGTGGCCCAGGACACCTGCCGGGCTTCGGAGAAGTGGCAACCATGGAATGTGGAAGCTCACATGGAACGGTTTTAATAGTCTCAAAATTTGTCCTCAAACTTTCTTCGGTCTAATATTCATATTTTTTTTGTATATTACATATAATTATGCAGTCTGTATTCCTAGTATTCATTCACACACAGATCATTCTAATGATTGATAAATACAGTAATTGCTCAAGCAGACAGAATTCAATGCGTCAAATGTGTGAAGTGCTTGTATCAGAATAGTACTACTGGTAAATTTCAAGCCATAACTGCCATATTAAAAACACTTCCCTAGAGGAGCTGAGAGGTTGATACATGGGAATAGTTGTAGTTAGGCTTGGATGTAAAGGTATAACATCTGGGCGTACCACGGCGTGTTGTCTGAAAGTACACTTTGATACACATTTTGCCTTGAAAAATACACGTTTTTCAGCAATGGCATTTCAACAAATGGTACAAGCCCATCCTCCTGACAATGGATGTCCACCACAGTCCAAGACCCAGCGTGCCAAAATGGTTCTTATGCAACACGGCCAGCAAATCTCTACTCCGTGGTCCAACCCAAATGCCCATCTGAAGCAACAGGGCTCTCAGTACATCTGCATCTTTTTGAAAGGTACCTTCACTAAAATACTAAAAGTACCAGACAAATTGCCAAGGCTACACCCAACAAAGGAGTAAGAGAATGCTCGGTCAGGTCTACGGACTGCGTCATGGTCAAGGGACGCCGGTGGATTTTGGTTCTGGATATAAACGTCCAGTATTCTACATCCTCCGTACATACTGCCTTGAAACGAGGCCTTTGACGGGAAAAGTTTAAAGCTGATCCTTGGAATACGATCGAGGTATGACGATGTGTTAACACTATTGTGTGTAGGTCCGTTTTCTCGGGAATGACAGGTTATCTCTCCTTCAAAAACCAAAATGAACTCCTCACAGCATTCCCTGGCTCAAAGTATCCCTCACATCATTTGGTTTTTCATTATGTCACCTCAAACGTTTTCATCATCGTCACAATCTTTTGTTTTTACATACTAAATTCAACATTTGCAGAGAATGCTTCAACCATTTTTATATTCAGCTATTTTCCCCTCTGCTGTCCTTACATGGTAGAGCAACACTGCGGAACAAAAAACAAACAGTGGTCGCTCACGAGAAAATAAAACAAGACCAAAAAACAGACAATTTTTTTGCCGCAAGAGTGACGAAGAAAAACAAAAAGACAAAATGAATGAAAACTTAAATAAATGAGTAAGTAGTAATAAAAGTAGTTCCCTATATCCCCTGTCCTGTTGGGCGGGGGACACCCAAACGGGGGTCAGCCAAAACGTTCCCGTACCAACATCATGAGTTTCTTCTTGCCCTTGTAGATCTGTTTGAGGTTATCTATGAACTGGGCAAACTGAATGTGTCCATCCTGGGCCAGTAGGAATGTCTCTCTGGCCTTACTGAGGAACTCTATGAACTCCCCATAGTGTCTCGGGCTGATGTGTGTCAGCCGGGAGTGGGTGGTGTTGATGTAGGCGCTAATTGTGGCGTCCAGCAGCTGCCGGAGTGGAGCCTTGTCCGTCGACATGAGCTTCCCGGAGTTCCGTCGACCGGGGATCCCGGCCAGGCCTGGTGCTGTCATGGTGCATCGGCGCAAGATGTCCGAGAGAACCGTGGCGCAGTGCACGCTTTTCACCACCAGGGGGATGATGGCAGCCAGCTCATTCTTGCCCAGCGAGTGGGACAGGGCACAGGCCCACAGCACGTCGTTGATGGCCGGGTGGGTGTCCTGGTTGTAGGCCAGGTTAAGGTGGGTCATGGCCAGTGACGCCAGCTTGAAGGCTCGGAGCGGGTAGCCCCGGTGCTCCATGTAGCGGGCGATGGTGAACAGCTGCGAGTAGGTCATGCCAGTGGAAGCGGCGTCGATGACGATCTGGTAGGCCGTCTCAAAGGCAATGTGGTCCTTCTCGCAGAGCGTCAGGGCAGAGAGGGCGCAGTTCTGGGGGTCCTTCATGGCGCATTGGAGAGCAAGAGTCCGGGCGCAGCTGGCCAGCTCCTCCCTCTGTGGGTAGTCCAAGCTGAGGCGCAGGATGGTGTTGTGGGACATGACGGTGGCAGCAACAATGCTGGTGGCCTCGGTGGGCGTGAACAGGGTATACCAGCTCTGGAGGATGGAGACCAGAGCACGAAGACCCACCTCGGTGGCACAGGTGACCAGCCAGCGCACCATCTCCCGGCGCCTCCAGTTCAGAGTCGACAGAGTCATCCTCATCACCTTCACGGAGGGAAAGACACGTCTCAACACGTTAGACACGGCAGAGCGCACCCAAATACCTCCCGCCCAACCAGAACATTCTGTCGAACACAACCCACACAGCCTGCTAGCTAGGTGCCCTTCAGTACCTGCAGGCCCAGCTCCAGGGCCACGTTCAGCAGGGTGATGTCTGGGGGGTTGTCTGCCGGCGTGGCGATCTTGAAGGCGTCCTGGGCCAGTTTGAAAATAAGGGACGAGGAGTGGATGTTCTTCTGGATGGCGTCCAGCACAGTCCGCAATCTCAACATGTCTCCTGGGGGCGTGGCGACAACACGGCGTTAGGTTAGCATAACAACGAACTGCCTGAAAATCCCGTCCCG
This sequence comes from Esox niger, assembly GCA_016801105.1. Taxonomy (NCBI): domain Eukaryota; kingdom Metazoa; phylum Chordata; class Actinopteri; order Esociformes; family Esocidae; genus Esox; species Esox niger. Next base: position 111,257 of record JACXGJ010000141.1, read on the forward strand.
TCGACCGCGTGGCGGGGTTGTGTTCTGGCGGACGGTGCGTGCGTGTCTGTGTGCGTTTGTATAGGTGGTGCTCGGCTGACCTTTGGCGGCGGTGAGCATGGTGGAGGCCAGCTCACACTGCTGAGACTCTAGGTGGCCCAGAGTGAACCAGCGTGGGTAGCGGCTGGGCACGATGCTGATGCCATGGTGGGGGTGACCCATGTCTCCCGACGGAGCCGTCGACTCCAGGACGGGAAGTCTAGAGGACACGGAGGGGGATAGAGAGAGAAAGACGGACCTGATTAGATTAGCTATGACTAAGAAATTGTTTCCTATTCAAAATACAACTGGAAAAACTGGCTGCTTTGGAGTTTTCCGCCTATATTCTCTACAGATGTGTGTGTGTGCGTGCGCGCGCGTGTGTGTGTGCGTGCGTGGCTCTAAGCCCTGTTATTGATTGTATATTAGCTGGGACCCTTAGGAGTCTCGTGGGATAATGATACTGCAGTGCAAATAGGGATTATGCAGTTCTAGGGATTTATCATTCAGCCTCTCAGTACAGGGATCCAAGCAGAGGCCTTTCTAACACACACCGATGCAGCACGCATAGAGGAGCGCACCGTTTTCCCACAAGAAAAGGCTCATTTCTTTTTTGCAATAGCTGCTAAAAGGTTTCGTTCCTTTGAAACACACTGGCGGACAGGTTGAAACAGGGCCGTCAGCCATGGTGGGATGTGAACAGTCTGTAGGGTCTCACCTCATTGCTCGCAGGGCTAATTTGTAGGCCAGGTCGGCGTCGTGGGGCAGCAGTGCCGAGAACAAATACTTGGCGAAGGTGTGCATGGGAACGCTCTCCCTGTGAATGACTTCGCCCAGGCCACTGAATGGACCTCCTAAACAGACACACAGAAAGACAGGGGGTGTTCAGAGAGGGAGAGAGAGAATACATCAGCATTATCATTCATCAACACATTTTTACCTAATATTAAATATTCCAATTTGGAATCGGTGATATGAACCCTGAATGCAAATTGGCTGAAATCGTACAGTAACAATTTCGCTGGTTTGATTTTTAATAGTAGTAAGCTCCAGGAATTCTCCAGGAATTCTGTATTGAAACTACCATCAGCCCATAGCCACGGTAACTAGCCACACACACCCTCGTGCCTCAGTGCCCCAAGTATTACCACTACCAGTGTAAAGGGAACAAGCCATGACTCAAAGCCACGAGAAACTGAATAACAACACTATGAGCGCTACCTCTCCAAACCTGACGGGGGCGACGGTGAGCAGACACAGATGCCCACTCTGCTCATTGGGTATTAACCAAATCTCTCCTCGCTAGCAGCGAGACAGATGTCTGCTCTAGGGTTACACAGCTAACGTTCCCCAAAGCCCCAGACGGGGGTGGGCAGTAGCATAGCCAGCGCGGGGAAGGAGAAGTGAGAAGGGGAAGGAAGAGGGTTAGACGCTGTGCGGCTGGGGGTTGAGATCCATTTTCAGCTGGTGTTGCGAGGCAGGATCAGTGGAAGGAGAGCCAGGTGGGGGAAACAGCAGGGACAGGAAGCAGGCTACAGAGATAAGGTGACAAGAATTAAAGGGAGAGGAGGGAGAGAGGATAGGGTGAGGCACAAAGCAGGCCAGAGAGAGGGAGAGCGTGGAATAGAAGTGGAGAGCAAGGAAGCGAGGAAGTGGGACAAAGGAGGAGGGAGGTTGAAGGAAACAGAAGAGGATGAGACGAGGACATTAATACTAAAGAGACTTCATACCTTCCAAGAGAAGGATGGCCTGTTTCCTCAGTGTCTGGACAAGGAGGTCATCCAGCTCCATCTCCTGCAGCTTGGTCACAATCTGTTCCTCGTTGCGACACACCTTGTCCTGGGCATAGAGTCCCTCGGGCATCACCCGTTGCTGCCCCATGCCCATAAGTGCCACCTCCAGGGCGAGCGCCAGGTAGGACTCCCCGCCATCCGGGCAACCCCAGACAGGCACGTGGTGATAGACGGGAGGCTTGGGGTCTCCAGAGTCTATTAAAGAGAGAGGGGCATTTTTCCATTTACAGGGATGGCCGTGGAAATTAAAGCTACCTTTACTGTATAAAACCTTTATTCAGACTCTGGTTAATGGGAACCAATTCATATTCGCAATGACCATTGAGCTAGCAGGACTTCAAGAGCTTGCTAGTTGCTAACAGAAATCCAAAATGGCCACCTAGCTAGAGAGAGAGAGAGAGAGAGAGAGAGAGAGAGAGAGAGAGAGGTGTCCCTGAGGTCCAGAAAAACACTAACATCTGTTGACAGGGACTCAGACCCAACCCACGAGAAGCTCATGCTTAAATCCCCCTGGCAAATTATCTCTCCCTCTATCCCTCCCTTCCATCCCTCCCTTTGACAATCCTGTTTATTACAGTTGGGGGGGGGTCAGGGATTCTCTCATCATGCTGCTGGATCAAAACACATCTCTTCCACAGAACACCCAGGAGCTGGTCTTTTCAATAACATGCTTTGTTCCCACACCGCTGTCTGACCCATTTTCATTGTCAATGTACGATATCTGTCGAAATATACAGTCGACAAACTGTGTTTTACGCAACGCTCGTATAGGTGCCATAGAACGTATTTGTATGTAGGTATTGCTAACTAGGGCCTTTGTTTCGATACGAAGCGCAGTGAGCCTCAGGCCTTAAAGTTTTTTTGGGGGCATGTGTCGACTGAGATCAATGCCAAGGTAAATTTAACCCTTTGGAATACCAGAACGTCTGGAAGCATGTTTTCCTCCCTCCGCAGCTGAGGCTCATCTGGCTAGGTTCTGCTGCTGTCACTGGGTCTGATGACTGTGGACAGCTGGCCGCTGGTTGGTCAGAATTTTAGTTAGGCCCTGCCCCCATTTCCAGATGTTTGCAGCTGCTCACCAGAGCCAAACAAAGGACTGTGATGATGGCCCTATAAGCCATAAGTCACACACACTCTCAACACTCAACACACACACGCTTTCTCCCCCTTTCTTTAATACATACACACACACACTCTCTAACACTCTCCCTATCTTTCTGCCTTTCACCCAGTTTCCGTACCAGTGGCCAGTATTGTTCCAGCACACAATGCCTCCCTGTAGGTTCGGTCACAATAGGCATACCAAATCCTCGCTCCCTTATTGGCTGGGCAAAGGGATGTATAGACCAATGCAAACAGTCATTGATTTAATACACTTTCTGTGTGGGCCAGCCTTCAATGACCTATATGGGTGAAGGGACTGGGCAGAACTGAATTATATGCATCTGTTTGATTTAGTCAGGGGTGTCAAATGTTAGGATATGCAAAAAAAATGAATTGAGAGTAAAGGTAGTTTAAAACGACTACACTGAACTGAACAAAATCAAGATGAGTTGATTAGCATACAGCTCTGGAAAAGAGACCACTGCACTTTTTTCTTTCCTTTCCGATAAAGTTAAAAAGGAAAGATCTGAGTAAGGAACAAAAGTGTTCAATTTGCAGTGGTCACTTAATTAAAACCCTTCTGTTCCTCACCCAAAACCTTCCTTTCCAACTTTTTTGGAAAGCAAAGAAAAAGGTGCAGTGGTCTATTGGTTTTTTCTAGAACTGTACACACAAAAGTCAGGATATTGGGATTAAAACCAGGGATCTTCTGAACACTAGTCAGATGCCTAAACCACTAGACCACCTTGTCGCCCCATACAGTATCGTTTAACGATGTGTCGGCCCGTTACGGTTGGTGGACAAGCCCATTTGGACCCAAATGGAATAGATCATGTTGAGTGGGTAGGCCGGGTCAGTACCTCCAGTGTCCATGGTGCTGTCATCCTCCACCCGGCACGTCTCAGTGAGAGTCCCGAACAGACACCCGATGGGGTCCAGGGGGTGTCCCACCCAGCCCTCCAGGTTAGTGGTACTGGTCATACCCCTCTGGAGCAGTTCTGATACCACGCAGGAACACAACATGGCGGTTAGACCCAGTTAGACCCACAATGCAACCTGTCACATCGGATGAATCAGTACCTCTTATTCAGTTCAGACAGCTGTGTGGAATAATGTGTTGGTTTGTCAGTCATGTTTTTCTTGCTTGCCTATTTTAACTACGTATTGTAACTTTCCTTCATGTCGTGTCTAATTTAAATAATAACAAATAGGAAAAAACCTGTCATGGAGGCCCTTGAGATTTTGTATCCAAATTGTCTCAGGGCCTCAGTGACAGACTTCATCTAGACCAACATCCTTCACATCCTATAGTTAAATCAATGCATTCATGCTGTTACGGGGGGCCCAGAGTTCGCCTTCCACGGGTCACATTCCGTGTATGGGTCGAGCTTTAGGCTCTCCAGGCAGACAGGAGGCGCTACCTTTCTTCTGGTGCTTGTAGATGTCCAGCTGGCGGTGCTGCTGGAGCCGGAGGGTGTTGATGATGGCCACGCCCAGCCGTAGTGCCTCGCGCGGGTAACCGTGTGACCGCAGGGCGTCGACCCGCGCGCACGCTGTCGGGACGTGATCTGCGGCACAAATCAAATGACAGCGGCTCAGCACGACTCAGCGCGGCCCGGCTGCCTGACGGAACGCCCACTCAGCAGAATGAAACACTGATACACGGGCTTAAGTTGCAGAATCTGGACAAATCTTCGTCTTAGAAGCTGCTTACTCTGGCTCCGGGATTCAGTGGAAGTGGAATTAAATGGGGCTTATGACATTAAACACCGGTGGTGGTGGTGGTGTGGTGCGGAGAAGGAAAGTGCCAGGCCCGGAGCCAAGACATTGGACAAATCAGCCACTCTTGTAGCCTGGCGCTACAACCGCTGCCGAGAGCACACGTGAGTGCGGGTGTGCACGTGCCGGTTTCTATGGTTTCAATACTGGCCTCCCAACAACGGATGGGCTTAGGGCATTCTCCGTATCGTTTGCTCACCTAGCCAGAGAGGCAGGCCCTGAGGGTTGAAGAGCAGGCTCTCTCCCTCCCTCTGATAAGCTGGGGACATGTAGTAGTCACTGCTGATGATCCTCTGCAGGTGACTGTCCTGCCAGTGCAGATCGCACGCCTCCATGGCCCGCGTGAACACTGTCCGTCTGGGCCGAGCCAGGGAGTCTGTATGGAGGGGGTAGAGAAAGCTAGATCACGGCGCACAAGAAACACATTCAGTCTTCTAATGACGTACGCTCCTGTCCTGTTTTTTGGACGGCATACAACTAAATCTAAAGGCAACAAACACACTGTCCAAGCCATGATCTGGGAGAAAGGGTAACTATTAAACTGAAATGGAAGTGTACAGCGCGTGTGTGTGTGTACGTGTCTGTGGGTTGGCCCATCAGGGTGATGCATTTTCTGAACGTCAGATGTGTTTCATTACTGTTTATTTTTCTGTAGATGCTGTAATTTTCTCTAATGGCATCTTGTCACTTCTCTGGGGTTTTTAGGATTATATGGAATGAGCGGTATTACATCCCTCAGCCTAATATTGAAAGCAGTGCGCTGTTCCCTACACATGAAGTATGAGAAGAATCCATAAAATGGGATGCTACAGCCTGTTATTATACTGGCAAAGACACATCTGTAGTAGACTGCATTTTACACATGTTACATAAAAGCAGGTCTAATCTGCTTTTATCAGGTGAAACTGTTGCTTCCTGGTCACTAATCAGGATGGTATGTTAAACTTCAAGAGCCACTAGAGAAACAGTGTGAGACAGACCTACAAGCGCCTCAATGAATAACCAGCACATACTGAACTCGGACAGGTGTAACAAAAGACAACATTTTGGCGAGAAAACAGCCTCTGAACAAACCAGTCATCCAGTTGACTAAATGGGGTCAATTCTAGTGTGTGTGTGAGTGCTAGGGTTGGGTATCATTTAATGATTCCAATTCTACTTATTGAATCCGGTTCTTATCGAATCCCGGTTTCCGAACTCCAATATTTTTGTGATAGAAGAAATACAACATATTATATTTTTCTAAATAAATATAGAAAAATATAGCCTTATCGAAGCAGACCCAAACGTAGCAAACGGATGTACCCCTTCACCACAAATCTTCCACTTTCTCCTTGCTCAACTTCTGCTTCATGGCTAAAGATAACGCAGTGCATTCTTTCAAATTTATGCCGTGTTGAAGTAAATTCTTAATCGTTTTGGAAGTGCTTCCTCCTTTGAATAAACAATTTTTACTGCAAGTCTAACATTCTGCAGTGCCATTAACATTTTCGTGTAGCTAAGCCAAACTTTTGAGCGTTTGCTGTGGCCAGTCAGTGGTCCAGGATATAAACAAGTGTCTCTTCTCAGATGCTTGCTTTGTTGAAGTACTTCGTGAAATGACATGATATTAGGTCCGCCCTCCGCATAGCAGGTGCTGGCAGATAAGTGCAACTTTTATGGACAGTAAAATGCGCAAATGAAATGCAAACGTTAGGAGCCGAAGCAGAATCGAAATGCACATGTATAAATTTGGAACCAGTTCTTGATACCCAACCCTTCTGATTGCCCTTTGTAGTTCCGCCTGTGTGTGTGTGCACTTGAGTACCTGTGTGTAGGTATGTGAGTGTGTGTTTTAGCCGTCACTGACCCTGTGCCAGGTTGCTCTGTGGTAGAGCGTTGGTAATGTTGGGCAACTCACTGCCATAGTTGCCGTCCTCCAGGGGGCAGATGTCCATGTCACCCCACTTCTTCAGCTGCTTCAGCCAGCCGCTCTTCTCCTCGCTCTTACAGTGGGGGTTCAACACGATGCACACCCACAGGGCACCTGCAGGAGGACACAGGATGTGGGGGTTGGGTTGGGTTAGGTCAAGGGGTTGGATAACCTGAGAGAGAGGCGTTTTCATTTGGTCAAAGAGTTTTGAATTCAGTCGAAATAAACCCGGCAACAAAGGAAGATTTAATAGTTTTTGATTGGTCCCTGCTGTCGACGGTCAGTACGATTGCATTTGGGACAGTTTAAACAACAGCAATACTCCTTGTTAGAGTGGTGACAAGGATCTCATCAATATGTGCAATATCTCTGAAAAGACTCATGATTGACTCTTAAAAAAAACAGAAAGCTGTTCTAATTGAGTCAACCTGTGCTAATATTGTGTTTGGGCCATAAAAGCTAACACTGCTTTGTTATCAAGGTGGACTGTGTTAAAGTCTTTGAATCACTGAAGTGCATTATGACGTAATTGCCAGCCCAGGGGGGACACACATTTTAAACCCCTTCGCTGAGTACATTGAGGCGTTTGACAGGTACTCAGGAGAGCCTAAAGAAGATGGTGGGGGTAAACTAGTTCATGTCTATTCACTCTCCTATCAGCAGGTAACAAATGACCACAATCACCCCTCCTCCCTGCTGGCTTTTAAAACGTTGTTTCGGAGAACTGTTAGGGTGCTCATTCCTGATCGCGCTGACAGATTCTGGCGCTAACAGCCGATTAGAGTGCAGCAACGTCGCTTTAAACCCTCCAACAACAACACCTTTGATTGGCCCCTTTGGTGATCATGCTGACAGCCTCTGGCAGTGCTAGCCAACCAGAGAGTCCTGTTTGTCCCCCCCCCCCCCGGTAACTAAACATCACCAGTCAGCCGTGGTTCTGTTGTTGTGTGTCCCATGGGGAGGGGGGCAGGGGGAGGAGAGAGGAACCGCAAACCTCTGTCTGCTCCTGCTCTACAATGCACCTCCTTGGGATCTGCAGTGTGGACTCATCGACCCCTCTAAATGCTCCGATCAATACCAGGGAGGTTGAAAACCCCATTGATCCTGGCCCTTTTTCATGCAATCCCAATGGAGGCAAGTGCCCTGATGTGTGCAATGCTGGACTGTGCACAGTCACCGACTGACTGACTGGCTGACTGGCTGGCACACACACACACCATGCGGAGAGAGATAAGTGCCTGCAGTCACATGCATCATTCCGACCTTCCAGTTAGGTAATCGTTTACGTAGCTCGGCTGGTGGAGGTGGCGAGTCCACATTCCATTCTGAATTGCTCATTGAGAAGCAGGGATTTTTCAGATGTACCTTCACCACCTGCTAGATGACCATCTAGGCGAGTGCAAATGACCCTTGGCGCATTTAGTTTCACAGATCACTAACAGGGAGCAGTTTGATGGTCCGTCTGTTAAACTTAATCCATGAATATATTAAAATGCATCAACTCTGCACTATTAGCCGGTTAGCCTATAGCTAATCATACAATGGTGTTATGTGTGAATTGGGGCTCTAAGCTGAAAACTTAGAGAGATCACAGGGACTCACCTAGTTCGTCCCATAGCTGCCGGCACTTGTCCGTCATGCCTGTTCCCTGTTGCCTCCACAGAGAGAGGCGAGGGTCGGCCATGAACTGCTCTGTGATCAGGGTCAACATCCTGGCGCCGTTTGAGTCACGCATCCGCAGCATCTCCCGCACCTAGAGAAAACATTCCACAACTGTGAGTCATCTGGGTTTCGTCGTCGGCCATTTTCTTACTGTCGGTCAGGAATGTGCTTTGCATGGCTCGTGCAAAAGGAGACGGGCAGATACCTTGGCGAACATGGAGTTGAGTTGCTTCCCAGAGCCGTAGTAGCCTCCCTGGGACAGGAACTGTTTGACCTGCTCCCTGACTTGCTCCTCATCCAGGTGCCAACAGTTGTCATCATCGATGCTGGCCCCTGCCGTTGGGTCCGGGGCCCCTGGGAACACAAACAGAAGCAGACAATTTCAGACCAGGGACTAAGGAAATTCCTAATAAACAAACATGACGAACACAAATGACCATTACCAAAAGTTAGGCCCTGAAACGTCCAAACTACCAGTGGGCCTTGTCACCTCTAACCTCGCAAGACATCAAAGTAAGAGTTTGTTTTGCTTAATGTTTTTTTTAAGGATGGAAAACACCTCAAAAACAGAAGAAGTGTATGACCTCTAGGTATTTAGGTAGATGTAGGCTTCCTGGTACTGGACACTTGTTTGATCTGCCCGGTGGACCCAACTGAAGTCCTGCCAAGTCACTGTTGCGTCCAAACGTTAACATTCCACAATCAAAGCCTCAACTCCTTCATTGTCAAAGGGGCTCTTGCTGCACCCCTCAGACTCCCCATAGCAAACAACACTGAGACTGGGAGATGGACTTCCTTGTTAAGGCTGGATTGGGTAAATATTTAGAAAGTGCTGTGGAGAGATAGCAGGCTACAGAGTTCCTCTATTTTCCCAAACGGATTACCGTTTTTTTATGCAAAGCTACGGAGAGCCGCTAAAACAGTGGCCAGAGTCGTGAGACCGCAGCTAGAATGTTGGCTAAAGCAGCGACGACGGCAACAGGACTGTTTGGTACAGCAGCTAGAACTTTGGCTACAGCAGTTAGAACGTTGGCTAGAGCAGCAAGAACATTGGCTAGAGCTTTAAGAAAGACAGCTATAAAAGCCAGAACATTGGCCTCGGGCTTGGACTAAGACTGACTTCTTTCTGAGTATCTGAAAGGCAAAGGACCAGCAAGCTGAGAAACTCAGGCATCAAAGGGGATCGTCTGAGGCCTCTGAGTCCTCACTGATGCTTTGGTACCACTATCAAGGCTCTACCAGATTGGGGCAAACCTTTGCTCGCCAGAGGAAGATTGGGATGGAAACTAAGTAGCTTACGGGAGCCGAAGTGCCTCTGAAAAAAGCACCATATGTGGCCCATATCTTGTGTCTGATTGTCATTGCTTTACTTCCATGTTGAGCTTTAAGTGTACATTAGGTAGATAGCTGATTTCTGTCAGTAATGTTAGCTCCCAAAACAGATGTCATGGTGTTTTGTGTACAGCTCCGGAACAAATTAAAAAAGTTGAAAAGCAACGTTTTGAGTGAGGAACAGAAGCGTTCAATTTGCCGTGGTCTCTTTTAACCCTTCTGTTCCTTACTCAAAACCTTCCTTTTTTCAGAGCTGTATGATCTAGGACCTGGTTAATTCATACAGTAAACATGTACACAGAGTAATTAAAATAGTATGTAAAAAAGGCCAATTACAATAACTTGATACAGCAGCATGTGTGCCAATGAAGATTTCAGAGCAACACCTATTTTAAAGTCCCTGCATAGGTTGTCTGTCAGTTGAACATTTGATTTTAAAATTGCTTTATTGATTTTTTAAAGTACTACATGGCCTTGTACCTGAATACATGTCTGATATGCTTTTAAGGTATGTGCCTAGTCGGTCTCTCAGATCCTCTGGCACCAGCCTTTCCGTTGTTTCAAAGGTCGGAATGAAAACGTTATAGCTGAGGCGCCCTTCAGCCTTCAGAGTGTGATTTCAAATTGTGTGCTATTAAAACACAATGTCTATTTTCCTGCTTATTTATTTTTATGGACTGGTCCGAATCAAATGTTATTTCATTCACATTTGATAATTCTGTTTCGTACAATGTTATTTTCTAAAAGTCTAGCCTTTATCCATTGCTAATTCAAAAGGCCCTTGGAAAGACTTCTAAACTAAGAGAGGTGTTTTGGAAAACCTGTCTGAAGGATTCATTTATGGTTCTCCATATGCGTCTTACCGTGAACCTGGTTGATCTCGGAGTTGGACGAGAGGATCTCATCGGCCAGTTTCTGAGCTGTCGGCAGCACCTCAGTGTGGTGGGCGGTGATGAGGTACTGCACCAGCTTCTGTAGCTGGTCTCGGTTCATCTGGAACAGGGTCTCTGAGATGGGCAGCCTCAGCTTCACCTGCTCCGGTTTCCTGATGCGGTACAGGGACAGCGCCACCACATGGGCGCAGTAGAAGATGTCGCGGTTACCGCAGCCGCAGGTCACAGATGTGATCTTGCAGCGATCGAAGCTGATCGCCACCTTGTGGGTGACCCCGGGCTCCGACTGCGAGGCGGGTTCTGTAACCGTGCCGCTGAGGTGGAACCCTGCAGGACATAAGAGAGGCCATGTGTCAGTGGATCAACATAAACATGCCTGCTTTGACTTTGCGTCTTTGGTTGTACATTTAACCAAAGAGAAGCTGTGGCTCAGATATAGAAAAGACCCAAGTTGCGTAAGTAATAGAAAGGTGTTAATGGTATCCTATAAAAAAGACAGCAGCATTATGCAAAAATCCACACCAAAGCACTCTGGGAAAAGACTGGCAACATCACAATTAGTTCAAGGGAAGTTAGAAGCTCAAGCCACGTCACAAAATGGTGTAACCATTAATAATACCCTAGAGGGAGGGTTACAGTTCATAACAGAGCTCTTAAAGACCCTGCGCTTGCAGTTCAGTTTGCTGATAAGATATGTAAAACAAAGGAAGGAGATAAGATGTTGGAAGTAGAAAGCTGACACTAGTTAAACATGGCTGGACCACATTAAACAGCTTCTTCACAGGAAACGCTCGCTTCGGCCTGTCTGCCTGCCAGGTTTGGGCATATTTGCGTTTTTGATGTCAGTCAGACGAGGAGGAGTGGGGAGTGGGAGTGCATGAAGCGCGAAGGATGGGAAAGGGAAGTGCGTGTCCGATAGAAAGTCTGGCAGCTCACTTTGACTGGTAAATTATTAATGATGGAGAGAGGCCCAGAGAGGGGGCCCTGAGAACAGAGCTGGATTACTATATTACAGTATCACACCAAGGCATAGCCTAGCAACCAGACCAGGCTTCCACAGAAATGCATACCTTACACCAAGTCAGAGAGGGAGACAAAAGGAGGGAGACATACAGAAAGGGAGAGAAAGAGGAGAGAGAAACAGAAAGGGAGAGAGACAGATCGCAAGAGAGGGTTCAGGGAACTGTTCTCTGACCGTAAAATGCATTTTACTCACTGCATTTCTACGCTCTCGAGCTCCATGAGCAGCGGCAGGATGCCAGGAGATCCACGGTATCAGACTGGATGATGGTGAATGGTTGTAGCACCTCTGCCCTGGCTCTTCACGGCACACAGGACAGAGGGTACACGCACCATAGAGGGGTATATTCAAAACCCAACTTGAAACAGACAACTCAGTGAGCTCAGCTAACTGAAGCTAAGCTAATTAAAAGCAAATGGGGTCCTGTCAGTCTGGCTGCAGTAGATCACGGCTACCACAGCCAGTGAACTGTAACAGACCTGGAATGCCTCACGCACGCATAAGCACGCACACAATTAAGCCCAGGGTTAGAGGGAGACAGAGGTGCCTAATAAGCATGAGTAAAGCCTGCACTGTTCTTGCCAAATCCCACAAAAGGCTTTTCCAGACGAGTTCTTCTGAGAAACTAGCCCCCCCCAAGTTCTTTTTTTTTGGAGGGGGGGTCTGACGTCCAATTTACTGCCAAACCCTTTCAGGCAGAGCCAAAACCACAGGCCCATCTGATTAAGGGGAGTTTATGGTGATGTCTGTTTTCATTTTGATAAAGGGAGAAAAAAGGAGAGGGGCTACCACTATGTGTTGCAAATGACTTGCAGCACAATGCAGAGTTCAAAGTGAATTTGGTGAAAGACAAAGATGCAGGGAAACCTCGTGGTTGAGAAAATGGCGGACTTTTGTGTTTACTGCATCCATCTTTCATTGACACTTCTGACATCAAATGTTGCACTGTAGCGGATGCTCTTGGTCTACTTGCAAGCCGGTATGACCCGGGCTTTATATCATAGTGACAGAATCGAGGTAACAAGCTAGTGAACTAGTAAGAAGTGGGATAGACTGTTCAGTTTGATAATCTGTGTTCTTTCAGCCGACGAGTAGACTGGAATAATGAATGAACAGGTCTATTATGTAAGTAGTATTATGTATGTATGTAGGATGTTTTTACAGCAACCATAATGCAACTTTATCCATTCTACCTAATAATATCAGTAACCATTTAAATATTTTAGCAGTCCTAATGAAACAACTCACTAGACCAAGAAGTAACCGTTAGTAATTTGTGTTACTGACAATAATCTTCTCTGTTACTAACAATAGTCACCAGTCATGCTAACATTAGTCATCTGTGTTGCTAACAATCATTGTATATTTTGCTAACAATAGTCATCTGTGTTGCTAACAATAGTCATTTGTTTCTAACAACAATCATATAACTTAATAACAATACTCATCAGTGTTGTTAACCGTCATCTGTGTAACCGGCAATAGTCATGTGTTACTGACAATTATCATCACTTTTTCTAACTCACGTAATCTCTGTTAATAACAATGATCAGTTCTGTCACTAACAATAGACAATCTCACAGACAATAGTCACATATGCTTTGGAAATAGTAATTTGTGTTACTAGCAATAGTCCTCCTTTCCCTAACAATAGTCATCTCAACTGTATATATTTAGAATTACGTTCCCCGGGAACTATGGTAAAAACGCGATGACGTTCTATGCCAACATATCTACAGTGGCATGACGTCGGTCAAGAACATTATATATGTTGAAAAATAAATCGATGTGTAGGGTAATAATAACCATCTCCACTCACCATCCCCACACAAGCAAAATCAGCTGTGGTTAAAAGAATAATACAATACAAAAACCCGTGTGGAGAGCACGGCTTGTGGCCATTCAAAATATGTATTGATATATATATTACTATTTTGTAACAATAGGAATCTCTGTTAGTAACCGTAGTCTTTTGTGTTTCCTAACAAAACTTTGCTATCCGGACGTCAACTACGTCACCACTCCTTGTCATCAGCGGGATGGAACTGGATGGGATCAATGCCAAGGAAAGGAGCAGAGGTGACAAAGTATTTCAGTCAGAGTTGGGGTATCGCTGCAACATAAACCCCAGACCAGGAGAAGCACACATTCTGTACATAGAGACCCACTGCTTGGTGAGAACCCAACCATGTATTGCTGTCAAAGCCTGCTGGTATTCAGCTGTGACAGAGCAGATCTTAGGAGGAACGGAACCCTCCATCTCTGGAGAGCTGACGGGGGGAAAGAACTGTGTCTCTAAAAGGTTTTGTTTACAGAACAAAAGTGACCGTTTGAATCGAAACAAGTATGTATAACAGTGCTGAAGTGTGGGACTGTCAGTTGCACTAGAAGAGATGATGGTGCCGGAGGTTTCCAATTTTCATCAACATGCATGTAGAAACAAACAAAGCCTGTGACAACTATAGGTAGTCCCACCATACTAGAAACCGTGCAGCGCTTCTAAATATTTTAGTCAAACCCAATGGGCCTCCCTTTCTGCAGTCAGTAGAAGGGGCTGCAGACTGCAGCATGGGGCTAGTTCTGGGGGTGAGGGCATCTGAGAGGCCCCATCCATGGGCTGCAGTGTGGTGGGGGTCTGAAAGTGACAGTTGTGGCAGTGCCATGACCTGATGCCGGGGCTGTGGAGGGCCTGGCAGCCTGGTTAGGGAGGCTCATCGTCTCCTTCACAGTGCCTCCTCCAGTGAAGAACCAGGCATCTGCCGCTGATGGACGTGAAGTGCCCTGCTCGCCTTTCAGTGAGGGGCTCCCGTTGCCCCCTCGCCAAACCCCCCCCCCACCTCTCTGGCCTGTCTTTTGTTGGCCGGCTTCGTCACTGAATGTGATCCTGCTGTCCCTTTCCGCTGCTCTTTTCTGTTTTTCTCCAGGAGCTTAGAGCAATGCAAGCTCCCTCTCCTTTGAAGCCTCCCTTCAAGCCCTCCACACCAAGTCTGTGTGTTATTTCCGTACCTGGCCCAGACCCTGTGAACAGTGACACTCTTCTAGAGTGTGTGAGCGAGTGTGTGTGTGTGTGTGTGCGTGTGTGTGTGTGCGTGCTGTGTCCTGAAAAGGAGGGTCTGGGTTTCATCAGCAGATGGAGTGGTGGTGTCACATTAGTCACAATGCAAGACACTGCTCCATCAGTCAGGGAGGGAAGGAAGGAAGGAGGGAGGGAAGGAAAGAGGGAGGGAGGGAGGGGGTAATCAACACAACACAGCCACAGCTAATATAGGTCAGACTGTCACTCTGTAACTCTCAATTGTCTCCAGGAAGCGTCCCAGCAGGTTGCCATAGCCAACAGGCACGGTGGAGGGGACAGCTGATCTCCGAGGAGGAGGAGGAGGAAGTGGGACAGAGTGACAGATGCACGCCTGGCTAAGTTAACGTACACAAGCTTGTGGCCATACCAAACGCTGTGCGCAGTTTGTGTATGTCAGGTACACAAGCTTGTGGCCATACAAAATGCTGTGCTTAAGTCTACTGAATGTATTAAAGCTCCTGCTGGCCTGAAGAGCAAGGAGAGGGAAGTGGGCAGCAGAAAAACAGGTTAGGCCTGCATTGGATACTGGGCCAGAGATACTGGGCCTGCGCTGGATACTGGGCCAGAAATACTGGGCCTTCGTTGGATACTGGGCCAGAAATACTGGGCCAGCGTTGGATACTGGACCAGAAATACTGGGCCAGCATTGGATACTGGGCGAGAGATGACAGGACAGATGAATGAGTGTGGTGCCAGTCCGACTCACCGCAGTGCCCGACTACAGTAAGGGGATCCAGACACTGCAGTACATCTCTTCCCATCAAGAAGCCGGTTCTGAATCAGCTGTAGGGTCCATAAGAAAAGCGTGAATCTCTATTTTCTAGACCATAACTCAAACTGGTGGGGCGTTGACATACCGCTGGATGCCCCTAGCCTAGCCTTCTCATAGCACTGGCTGGGTTCAACATGAGACGCGAAAAGTATCACAACATACTGTATGTTTCGCATTGTTTTTCTCATGTACTGTAGTAAACAAGGGGCAGCCGGGGTTATATCCCTAAACAGATGAGTTTCTAACAAAGGTAAAATGAATGCACGATTCTGGGAGCTATGCCAGCAACACAAAGCTGATTTGATCGTGAGCAGAAGCACATGGCCGCCTGTCCCCTGGGGAAGAGCTGTGCTGGGGGTAGAAGCTTGGTTGGATCCAGTATACTCTACATGAACAATATGGCTATTTATGGACTTTAACTACGTCACGTTGCCTGCGTTGTTTCCATGGTTGCTAACATTCTATAGACACCGCAATCATATTGATGACCAGACATTGAACTAGGGCTAATTACTGTTTCATGTTAATTACAATATAGGGGCTTCGCTATACCACATTGCTAAAGTAGGTTCATATTTAGCGGAAAACAACATGATGGTCATCATTATATTATCAAATGTGGGTTGACAGATAGCATTGCTGTCATTAATGTCAGTGAAGAATAGCTAGCAATGCTAACGTTAGCTATCTTTTATAGACTTCCCTCAATATTATCCAGCGAGTTAATCTTTTACTGCCTCTGAAATCTATTTGTTGACATTATATTGATGACAAAAGATTTAGCTACTAATAGTTTGCTTTGTATAGAGATGGTATCTCTAAAGAAAGTAGTTAAGAGTATGTAAGGGCTAATTGGAGCATTCAGATGCCCTTTTCATTGAGTCTGCAACAATACCAAATTCATGAGCAAAGAGGAATCCTTTAAGACACCACAGTATTTTGAAGTGTATATTTCACAAACATATGCACTTGATAGTATTTACTCTCATTATTTGCATCACAAGTTGATCTGAATTTGTAACTGTTGAATTTTACATCCTTTAAACCAGCACCTAGAATTTGTTCATTTTAAAGTAATGCTTAAATTAACACTTGGCTATGAAGGGGCAGACAAATTACATCATTCAAGATAAAAGTTTGTCCAGATGGCGACGGGTTTTCATAACAATTTTGCCACGAGCATGTGACGTCAAAGGACCTCAGGAGCAAATTGTTAGGGGTAAGGAGGTGGTTTGGAATTCACAAACTGATTTTAACCGAGGGGGGGGGGTCAGCCTGCATAATCGACACTTTAGAGCAATCTATCTGCTCTTCTGCCCACCTACCCACCCACCCATCCCTTCATTCCTCCCAGCATAATGCGCCAAGCGCTTGGGTCTTGGCCTGTGAAGGTAAAACAGAGCCTGGGATGTCTGAGTAGGAGCTAGTCGGAGTGAGACTGTTAGACATTGAGACGTCTGAGGCCAGCTCATTGATCGGTCTGCTGCAATGTCTAAAAGTCATAGTAATTAATCCGGGGGGGAGGGGGGGAGTTATCTAGCCGATTAAACCAAACTCCACAGATGACGACGGTTGAGTGGTGATTGGTGTTGGTGGACTGGAGCTCCGACATTGCGTAAAAAACGATTTATTTTGTCACTGGTATGGGGTGTGGTTTATTAGGCTAGAGGAGATGTCGCTAATGCAGACTGCTGGGCCCACCGTCCATCTCTCCAGGCTTCTCGTTGAATGCACTGATGAGGAAGGGCTCATACTACAAGCTTTCCAAGGCAGGTTATACTAATGCCCTCCCTTCGGCGTCCACCCCTAACTTGCTGAGCCTGTGCCATCTGCCAACCCCCGGCTATCCCACGTGGGCCCACAGGCCAATCGGATGGCAGTCCCGCCCCGCTCTTAAACCATTGACTTCTAATCAGCCATGGAGGCCAAGCTGGAGATCTTTACATTAGGGAGGCAGGGACCTGGGCCATTAGAGCACCGCCTCTGTAGCATAAGACCCCCCAACACCCCGCCTTGCCATCCCACCATGAACAACCCCGGCCCATCTTCCATCTGTTTCAGCAGCCAGGAGGTTAACACAGCCACCCTTGTCCCCCGCCCACCCAGCCCCAACAGACATGCGCGTGCGTGGACACACCGGTGCATTGGGCGTCACACAGGGCCCCAGGCCCCGCTGATCTGATAAAGGCCTGATTGATTCATTTGTGATTTCCCAACAGCGCCATCATGGCCCCGGCACTGGGACCCATTTGTCATGATCACATTCAATTGATTTCTGATTTGCTTGAATTCTATGGCGTGGCATAGAGGGGGGAAAAAAAGGTTTAATCAACTCCCTTTCACTGGGCCTCGCTCGAACACAGGCCCCGACGTCTATGGAAATCTAAGATAAGATGCATCACCCAATTTCCCATTAACTTGTGATGTGCATTGAGCTTGTCGTTGGGTTGGGCGGGAGGGGCTGAAATTTTAAATCAGAGCTATAGCTAGCGATGTAGCACTGGGGTAGATCAAAACAATAATTTAGCACCTGATCCACACAAGACCTGGCTGAAGTGTCTTTATTCTGATATGATCATTCATAGATGTAGCCAGGAGAACCGCAGTCGTAATGGGAGAGATAAATATGAACAAGGGAGAGAGAGAGAGAGCAGGGTGAAAGGATAAGATGAATCGTAGCACGTTGGGATGGGCTGTAAGCACATACAGATGTCCTGCTTGAGATAAAAGGAGCTAGCTCTTCAATGATGAGGCCAACAGAGTGGGAGGGGGATACACTCTCATTGTTATTTTGGTATTTCACAACGCTGCCATACTAAAAGCAGAGCCGAGAAAGCATATTGAGACCAATTCAAACCCTTTCCCCAACCAATTTCAGACATTGTAGGGGGCACGAACAGTGAACGCTCCTTGCGTGCAGAAGGAAATTGGGGGAGAAAATACACAAGGCTATGTTTCTGGCAAAACAAACACCTGGATTATTTCAATCAATACAAAACAGAGCACTTTAAAGGGTCTTGGTGGCTAGGAAAAAACTGTTCAGCCTTCTCCCTCCAGTGGGTTTGAGTGAACCTCTTACCGAAGGCTAAATGAGAGATAGAGATCTGGTGTTTCACAGCTCCTGCCTGCTTTGTCAGCGTGCCTCGCATTGTGCCATGGCCCTGTGTGTGAAAGGAAGTAGCCGCGGTTAGTGGGCTAGAGGCTAGCTGAGGGGTAGCCAGGGTGCATAAGAGAAGCTGACAGCTCCAAAAGGTCATAGGGCTGCATGTATCCTCTAATTACTGATAGCCCTCAACGCCTAGCAAAAGCACATATAAATTGGCTCCGGTCTCTACAGCAGTGGACCTTAAAGCACCAATCTAATGGCCAATTCGGACATCTTTTAAGGTACATCGGTCTTTCGTTATATGTACACTTGAAATGCAAGAATTGGTGTTTAATATGCGAGCACGGAAGGAACCATCTGCTGCCGTCTTGTTGCAATTGACAAGGAGCAGTGAGGGCGGCACAATGCCTCTTTTGAGGCATGTTTGTTCTTGAAGCACGGTCTGCGCCACTAGATAAGTGCACATTAAGAGGCTTATATTTCATAAAACGAACAAAAGCGAAATGCTGCCGTCAACCATGTGAACATTTACAAAGAATGGCAAGTTGCTGAAGACAGAAACTGAGCTCTGAAGTCAACGTTTGTTCCTCAGACAATTGAGCACAAAACGAAACATTCATAGTGCAAATCTAACTGCCACTTTCGGCGTAACTTATTTACCACTTCATTCTCAGAAAGGAAACAAACAAAAACCAAAGCTACTTCAAGAAAAAAAAGCTCATAAGAAGCTTATAAAGTCTGAATATACTATGAGCTTGTTGGGTCTCAAACCTCATCTTCCTCTCCCACCTCACAAACCAAGCGTTTGCCATAATTGCATGGCAGCCTATGAGCGAATATACAGCTGAGAAGAGACAAGATGACGTCTCCATTGGTCCATTAACAAGCTAGCAATCACAAATCTGCAAATGGGCTTCTGGTCGACTTCATAAAATGCTCATCAAGCCAGGCTTAGCATATGGACCTGGACCAAACCAGAGGGCCTGATGGGGCATGACGTGAAGCTTTGTCTGGCATGCATCATGGCGCAGCCCGGGTCCCTGAAGGTGTGACGCGTTCAGTAAAGACAGGCTTCAGATCAGCTCAAGCGAAATGCAACGTAATGGCGGCATCTCTAATTATCGCTCCTCCCCTCCTCCAACCCCTTAACTCCTCCATTGTCTTCCCTCGTCCTCTAAGCCTTTATCCCCTTCCTCCACCAGCCTTCCCTCCC
The DNA here is from genome assembly GCA_016801105.1 of Esox niger. NCBI lineage: Eukaryota > Metazoa > Chordata > Actinopteri > Esociformes > Esocidae > Esox > Esox niger. Next base: position 130,938 of record JACXGJ010000141.1, read on the forward strand.
TTTCGTTCAGAGGACTGCCTTCGCCTTGTGAGTTGGCATGTGCCCTGAAGAAAGCCCTGCGATGTGCTCGCTCCTCGCTCCTCGCTCCTCGCTCCCCTCCGCGTGCACGCAGTAGCGCGGTCTTAATCTCGCCGTGACCTGCTTTATTTCTCCTGCGCCGGCTGCCCACTGGGCCCAGGATTCACAGGGGCCCTTTGTTCTTGCCGTGGTGTGTCTAGGCCCCAGGCAGGGGCCCGGCCTACCATTGTAGCCCACAAAGCCTAAACAGCGGTTAGCAGGCGTCAGCTTGGATGCCGGGTCCCGGACACCGCTGCCGCTGAGATGCCGCACGGCGAAGAGAGATGTGGAGAGGAGAGAGGGAGAAATGTGGAGGAGATAGGGAGGCTACAGGGTTGGGGGCATTGATGGCGCTCATAACACAATCGCCCCCGGTTACCTAGCAGTGCAGTGTAACTGGATGCTGTTTTGTGAGCGGGTGCGAGAGGTTAGGGCTGTAAGAGGCTACTGCAAAAGTCCCTTGCTACATTTCGCGTCTGGTGGTCATTAAAGCAATGCAATTTGGGAGACACAGTATGACTGCGGCAAACTGACCGTTTAGGCAGCCCAAAAGCAGTTCCTCATACACTGCACACCGACAATTTGCCACTGGTTTCGTTTAGCGAAACATCTCTCCCAAAGAAAACCCCTGCATGTGGCATTCAAATTAGGAAGATTAGAACCGTGGATGCGTTGTAGCGGTTGATTCGAGATCGCAAAAAGCAAGTGAACCGAATAACCCGGGGGGATGCGATAAAACTGACACCAGCGCATTCAGGGCCGCACCAAATAATGTCAAGCGTTCACACACGCGCACGCAGGCAGAATAAAAGGCAGGGCTCAGTAAACAATATGGCACAATGCACTTTGGCTCTGCTCTGTTTACAAAAGAAAAGGCCCTATCGCTAGACAGCCATTCATTCACATGGCCCTGACACTCTGAAAAGAGCAGCTCGCCGGTGACAGCTCCTCTTAGGCAGGCACTGAGGGACACATAAAGCCAGCATGCTCAATGGGCCCACCGGCCGGACCAGCGTTCTAAAGTACCAGATTCACCACACAAACACACACACACAGGGACGGTCATTCGTAGAAACAAGGCCACACCTTTTGTTCCATCCAGCCAAAGTCCCGTTGAAACTTTGAGGCAGACACTGGATGAAGAACGTAACAGACAGAACCATGATACAAACGTCAGGGTGGTACGTTGCCTAGCTTCGCCTGACTGTCTTTCTCTTTCCCTCTCACCATTGTTTGCTGTCCTCGGGTAAATAAAGGCTTTCCGTGGTGCTCCATTCAAGGACGGACAGGGGACATGTCAATGGGGTGGCAGATCGGAGAGTAGGGGTGGTTTGCATCAAGCGCCCATAGGGAATAAACAGGGCTGTCCAGGAGAGGATACTCAACATTGCTATGTTATATCAAATGTTGCCAGTTGCAATTTTACTGTGCAATTTCAATGTCCTATTTTTCTGCCAAGATTGGCAAAGAATATATATGTTCATGTTGTGCCTATCAGTTACTGATGTTTTGGCCTCTGTGTTAACAAATTGTTTTTCCATGACGACTGAAAACACTTGCTAAAATCACCTTTGCATGCAGATGATGCGCAAATTCCTTCCATGACCATACCAGACTATGCTATGTTTAGTAGGGCCATAGGTGTTTATAGCTTTCAATAAAGTCAAGGTTTGTTAGGGAGTAATGGTTATGGTAGGGGGGCGTCAACACAACCAACTAAAACCCCAATGCTTGCTTCTAACCTCAATCCCACTGTTGTGTTACTTAACTTTAATTATTTTTTGTTTTCTTAGCGCAGAGCTCCGCACCTCATACTTCCGAATTTGGGAGTAATCAACACTGATGTCACTGCAAATTCTTTTTTAGAGGTTGTTTCTTTAGTCCTCAAAGGTCTCATCAGAGCAGACACCAGTCATCTGAGGCACCATGTGTTCACTGAAGAATCACTTCACATGTCCCTGCTTTGTGATTGGATGATAGCGAAGCTACCGAGCGCTATCACCTGTTCACTGATAGATTATGTGACTGCAGAGCTGCATGGAATGCAGTAGGGTATGATGAATCAGTTTGAACATTAACCCTGGAATGTACAGTCTTGTATCTTTGACTTGTTCTCCATGTACCACATATTTCTAAGGCATTTCTAATCTTCAAAATGAATGGTTCCCCGGGTAGATTTGTGATCCTATTCAACATATGGAACAACAACAATTTGCCGTGTTGTAAAACATTATTGACATGTCCGTTCCGTGAACTCATTAACGCGAATAGAGGCTGCGGGTTTGTTGAAGGGCTTTACAACTGCAATGCAAGCACCGATAGGCATTATAGACAACTGGAGGCTAAACAGACAATGATTTAAATCCTGGATATATAGACTTTGGTTGGCAGTAGAAACTAACATAGCCAGTGTTAAAATCCGTATGGGTGTAGCAGTAGTGCCCGAGAGGGAGGCGCATTGAGACTGAAACGCTAACTACCATTAGATATGCTGGAACTCTCACAAGTGCCTTTTATAATTGGACTAATTAAAACATGCAGCGCGGTACAAACAATCACTACACAGCATTCCTATTGTCTACACATCATCCCGCACATGCTCCAATGTATCTCATTCAAGCTCTACTTGAAGGGAATGGACATTGAAACAAGTGCTCTAAAAATGGCCTTTGCCATCGACCAGCAGGAACGTTTGCGTAGCTTTTTGGACTAGCCGTAGCTTGTTCTCACAAAGAGCTCTTGATTATTAAGTATGACTCCTTTTCCAGAGAGTGACAGCAAAGAAAAGGCCATCTGAAAGGCACTTAAAGACAAATTATGTAGATTTAAACACTGCTTTGGTCACAGGGGATGCTGTGGTGAATATTCATAAAGCATCACTCCAGACTGGTTAAAGAGCCTCACCTATCAGAGGTCACCGCAGAAAGACAGCCAGCCAATCAACTCCTCTGATTTGGGTCAAACCCACCTCCTCTCCACTGAATAATGAAAGAGAAAAACTTTACTCCTGACATTCTGTCTCTTTAGCATGTAGCCTAATAACCTTCCGTGCTCAAAGACCCATGGCAATCACACTGCAGTGGTTGGAGATGTTTTTGCAGCCAGAATAACAGTGTCACACAGACGCCAATGGAAGACACACCACAAAGCCTGAGGACTTCAAGGTCAATAAAAGGTTAAGCTCGTTTCCCTTTTTTTATCGTAACTTGAAAATGGTTTAGGGCTGGCGGTGAACCTCAACTAGACAGTGGCAACACTTTCCCTGAGGTGCCACTAAACCTTGTTGCTCATGTCATCCGCATGGTTTAGTTAGGCCACAGGACAGGGTAGCTGGGCTAACTTCGTCCCCGTCCCTCCCTCTGATCACATCAAGGTCGTTGCCATCACAAAAAGACAGTGAATGCTAACAACAATGTGTGGACTGAATACTGAGTATGTTAAAACAAAAGCACGAGCATGTGCCAGCTGGACCCGCCTGACTTGGCACACATCACTGCCCGTCCTTGGGTAAGTTCACTTGGCGATATACAGCAACACAGGTCCCCAGGTAGATAAAAGCCTGCTTTCAAGATATTCTCCACAACCAGGTACCAAGACAACAGTGGTTCTAGTTTTCACTGGCATTCTTCGTGTCTTCCTCACCAACTTATCAGCTTCAATTAAACGAAACAGTAGCCAACAACAGTGAGATCACCATGGTTGTCTTTTAAAAGAGTAGCATAAAACCACTGCAAAGGTTTAGCCTGCAAACTTTAGTTTTGGTCAGCCTTTAGATTTTTTCAGAACGTTGTCTGTTTTCACAGGATCCACCCCAGATTTTATTTCTTCTCGCTTATCAATGTTGCCAAGAGTCTGTCATTGAAATAAGATCGTAGTCAGCCTGTTGCCTAGGGTTGATTTTCAAGACAACTGGAATACATGTATTTCCCTTCCTTGTGAAAAGTAGCGATGTTTTTTCTTCAAAAAAGCCCAAAGTGAATGAATGGGAGGAATAGGCGAAAGGAAGTCTCTTGGCTGGGCTCTGGTCTGGCTGGCTTCCCTATACCACACTCTTATTAACAGGTTCTTTCTTTTTTACCTCAGAGCGTGATTACAGACCTGACTAGTACCTGGCAGGCTGTTAGACAAACACTGGCCACTCCAGCAACAACAACAGCCAGTAGTGCTTCAGAACAGCACCCAGCTATTACACACACATGCACATACGCACACACACTAGACACATAGGAGACACACACATATTTGTCATTTTCCTATCCTTGTGGACCCTACATCTAATCTCTTACCCTTAACCCTAACCCCAAAAACATGAACCAACAATTAACCCTAAACCTAACCCCAACTCCTGACCGCAAACCCCTAAGCCCAACTGTAACTTTAACCCTAATCCTTATGTCAAAAACATAATTTTTCCACAATTGTGCAGATGAAATAAGCGCAGGAATCAAACTTTTCCTACCCTTTCAGGGATTTTCAGTCCCTACCTGCAGAGAAAACCTTTCCACACCCAGTTAAAAATAAGCCACCCTTCTGCTATGGCTTCTTCTATCAAATCAAATCTCAGCTCATAGCTTCTTCTTGTATCTGCGCCCAGATACCAGCAGCGCTGCGCTACTCAGCCTGAAACCACACATGGAAGCTGATCTTACACCACCGCGCACAGGAATGTGGATGTGAATGTCGGTTGTGAAACCCCCTTTATGCTGTGGGGTAACAAACGCCAGTAAGCTCCACCTTAAACAAAGTTGGTGTCTGTTCAGACATATCGCTCCGGAGAGGAGAGCGACTGTAAGGAGGGCCACTATGTGAAATGAGGAGGAAAAGGCTGATCCCACAACTAGATTAAACGTCTGGTATTTCATAAAAATAATTGACTGATGGAGGAGGGAGGAAAAATGGAATTTGCTGAAAAAGGTTGGGGGGGGGTCTGAAGTCCTGCACCACATGGGGCTGGAGGCGTGGCAGTTAATGAAAGTGATTGTTTCATCTTTTCCCACAGCCCCCCGGAATAGAAAATGAGGGGCATGGCTGTTGTAGCCGCAATAGCTGCCTATCAATTTAGCCTGGTTCCAGGCAGACAGAGAACCCGGGGGAGAGGGTTCCTTACTCAGCAGGAGCTGTCTGCCAAGGCCTAGTGGAGTCAGAGAGGGGGGGTGGCGGGACACCCACCCCCTCTGACCCACCCACCCGGGGCCACGTGCCAAACACAATGACCCACAGAGCTGCCAGGGCAATTGGTGTGTGTGTGTGTGTGTGTGTGTGTGTGTTGGGCTCAGCGAGCATGTGTGTGTGTGTGTGTGTCTGCGTGTGTGCAGGAATTTGCTGGCTTCCATTCCAAAGAGGCTTGCTGCCTCCATCGCCACAGCAACGGGGAGGAGAGTTCGGAGTTCGCCGAAAACGAGGCGGGGTGGGAGGGAGGAGGTTAGGGAGGATAAAGTGAGGGGGGAGAAAGACGTCAATGGATGAAAGCGGCCACTGCTCTGAGGTACGGCGTTACAGCAACGTTAAGAGAAACACACAAAGAGAGAGCTGAGGGCAGATCAGTGACCAATACTAGGAGGAAAGAGGAGGTGTAGGAGTACCTCTTTGGTGGTCTACAGGGGACGGCTGGCTACAAAACCCCTCTAACAGCCAGGAGCCGCAGGGTCGTGTCAGACACACGAATTGGAACAAGACAAACACCAGGAGAAAAGCCCACTGTACAATACATTTTTTCTTCCAATAACAACCTACGTTGTCTCGTTCTACGCTGCCAAGCAATGAAACACAACACTGTGTCACCTGCATTTGTAACCAAACCCAGAAAAGACCACAGTAGACCGGCCCATTGCCGTGCAACGCTGGACGGATGCACAGACAGAAAGACTGGCGGTTAGCCTCGTGCTCCGGGAGCAAAAGAGCAGGCGTGACCATTAACAGGCAGCTGCTCCCCCAGCGCCAGGCTCCAGGAGGCAGGGAGCAGGTAAGCTGCAGCGCTAATCAGCCTGGGTCTCATTAGCCTAGCCTCGGCAGGATGTGACACCTCTGACGGGCTGACATCCAAACCGCAGAGGGCCCAGCCACAGCCGCCTGCCAAGGCCCGTCCAGTCGCCCACAGAGCCAGATCATGGCCGGGCAGGGAAGTGGGCCGCAGAGTGGCGTTGCTCGGCTGCAGTCAGTTCGGGCTCAGCCAAGGCTCCCACACACAAACACATACTTTCTTGGAAACAGACACACCACATCTTGAAATCCATTGAAATGCCCTACACAACTTATCCTCACACTCACTCTGCCTGGACACACAGACAGACAGGCAGACAGGCTGATGGAGGAGTGAGTTATGATCCGAACCACTAGGCTCTGACCAAAATGGACGTGTAGCCCTGGAGGATTTGCCAACCTCACTGCCGTGATCCTGAGCGCCTTAGCGGATGATACAACGGTCATCTTAAGTAGGCCTTCTTAGAACAGGGAAATATCTAAAAATAATCGTAACCCGGAGAATTGCAGATCAGTCGGCCCAAAATAGGTACAGTTACATTACGGTTTGGGTTGGGCGCAGCATCGATAACAGTATTCGGACCCCAGTTTGATTACTAGGTAGGCCACTTAGTTGAATTAGTGGCTAATCAGCCAGAGATGGAGAAGTACGTACTGTATTCTGAAATTATACACACCATCGGTGGTTAGCTCAGAGACCTAGTTACCCAGACCTTCTAGTGGGATTGGACACAGCCCAAAGAGGAAGCTCGTCTCCTCCCATAGCCCTAAAGGAAAGAGGAGAGCTTGTCTCCTCCCACACACCTCAAGGAAAGAGGAGAGCTCGTCTCCTCCCACACACGTAAAGGAAAGGCGAGAGCTTGTCTCCCACAGCCCTAAAGAGGAGAGTTTGTTTGTCAGTGCAGATCCAATCTGGCTTTCACACACACACACACACACACACACACACACACACACAAACAGAATGCATAACTTCACTACCATTGTCTGTGGGAAGGAGCTTCACTTCTACACTGTTTGGAAGGAGCTTCACTTCTACACTGGTTGGAAGGGAGGGCCTCTACACATTGGCTCCTAAATACTAAGAAGACTAATCCTGTTACACACATACTAATAAGAAATGAATTAATGAAAAGCCAGCTTCATCATAGAAGGGGAGCCGGCTGGAGTGGGCTGAGGCAGTGACTGGGGATAGGGTTGAGACAGTGTCTGGGACTAGGGTTGAGACAGTGTCTAGGACAAGGGTTGAGACAGTGTCTGGGACTAGGGTTGAGGCAGTGACTGGGGCTAGGGTTGAGGCAGTGACTGGGGATAGGGTTGAGACAGTGTCTGGGACTAGGGTTGAGACAGTGTCTAGGACTAGGGTTGAGACAGTGTCTGGGACTAGGGTTGAGGCAGTGACCGGGGCTAGGGTTGAGGCAGTGACTGGGGATAGGGTTGAGACAGTGTCTGGGACTAGGGTTGAGGCAGTGACCGGGGCTAGGGTTAAGGCAGTGTCCGGGGCTAGGGTTGAGGCAGTGACTGGGGCTTGTTTTGAGGCAGTGATTGGGACTAGGGTTGATGTTGGGCTATGTGGACATGGCAGTTTGGGAGAAGTCCATTACAGACTCAAAGAAACAGCAGTGGCTGGTCTACCTCAGCAGAGCGGTGTGCTCTAAGTCTCATGGACCCAGGAAGGTCCTAATCATCGTGTGAAGGCAGATCCATCAGATATGCTAAGCAGAGATCTTACCTGAACAAATACCCTGAAGAGCAGTCTCATCCATGGTAATTGGGAAAAGGCTTGTTAATAATGCAGGCGAGGGGAGGGGGGTTGCTGAGGGGAGCTTTGCAGATATTAATAGTGGGATTTGATGAGAGAGGCCTTTTTTTCCCTGTCCAATCAAGGTTGGAGTATAAATCAGCCTAAAAAAGAAAAGCCCTCAAGACAAATTCCTGGGCACACTTTAGCCTGGCTGTGGCCTAGCGGGTTACCGTGGCTCTTTAAAGATAGCCTGCATAGTTGTGTAACTCAATGAAATCCACAGTAGTTACATCCAGGAAGCTAGATAGCCTAAAAATGTCCACTCTGGGTTGAATGCTCATAGGGATGACTAGCTGATGGGGGTGGAAAATAGCTAGCAGCCTAAGAGGCCAGTTAGCACATAAGGATCAGGGGTTGAATGTCCACTGTTATGTTATAAACCATTGATGTTACTACAATAGGAATCCAGCGCTCCATAACTAGGAATGAAACGGCATACTTTGAAGTTGGGGCCACACAAAGGCTGCCCGACATACAAAAGAGGCCTCTAGGTTTTCAAACGGAGGGAAATTGAGAGGCAGGCGACCATTGTGGGAATTCAATTGACTTCAAAACTCGCAGAGTGTTTATGACACATGTGCGCCATGAGGCAGGTTGAAATTCTATGGGATGGAGCACTCACGGGAGAGCTGGGAGACGAGGAGGGAAAAAACCCTTTCCCCCACACAGGAATGACCAGGAGGGCTGTGGAAAGATTAGCTCAAGCATTGTCTTGGTCTTACTACACCAGAGGTATAGCCCCATGAACAAGAGTCCAGCCAGACGTGCTGTTGAATGGAGATATAAGCCGGCTGAATAGTCCTCTACGTCAAAGACATTCTTCAAGGCTTGAATCACTAGCCGTGGCTAGCGGTAGCACAGCAGGACTCTTTTCATTGGCTGTGGCCTGAAAGTCACATGGCAACAGACAAATGTTGTCCTCTCTCACAGCAAAGTGTACACTACCGATGTTGGTGGTGATAGCACCATTAGCATGGGGTCTGGCCACACTGGCTGTGATGGACTTTACAGAAATGGGGGGGGGGGGCAAGTGGACTAGACAATTGAGCAGGTCTGATTACAGTTACAAAGCACCACTAGTTACTTGACTGCATACTGTGTACCCTCGGGAGTTCCCAGCATTGGGGCATTTCTCCAAGGATAAAACAGCACACCGAACCATTCAAAGCCGCTGTCATTACAACTGTTTGTGGTACAATACTGGGCCAGACTGGAGGCCCTAGCTAGTGAATATCACCGTTCTGACACAACACATTGGAGCACATTAGGTTCGGTTACAGGAGCAGATGGGTTGTTGTTCAGCTAGCCGTTTTGTAGGTAAATGCGCGTCAAATGTACGGAGAAGATCCAAATAACAGCCTGGATTTCCTAAAGTATGGGTCGGCATTACAAATGGGACGAAGGCAGACGGAAACCAGTTTGATAAAAACACCAGGCGAAAAGAGGAAGCGACAGGAACGGCACAACGTGTGCCATGTGTGGCTTCCATCGATACGGTCAAAGCATGTTTTCAAAAGGCAGCTCACACCAACAGGAATGGGAAACCTATGGACAGGCAGCGAAAAAAGAAAGAAGAAAAACCCAATCAGCTCCTAACTGCAACGTTTCTGCCAGAGGTGGGCTCTATCATCACCGTCAGCGTTCAAAGACTCTTGCCAGCTCTAATGTCAGAGCCGCGATGTACGGAATACTGAGGTGCCGAGGGAAGAAAGGCAAGAAGACGACAAAGGGGCCCGGGCGAAAGGCTGCAGCGGGGAGAGAGGGAGAGTGGCTAATCGAGGTGGTCGGCCGGGCCATTTAGGCAGGGGCCTCCCTTTTCTCCCTGCAGGACAGGGCCGGTAACGAGGGCCTGAGACTCCAATCAAACAGAATTATCCAGAAAAGGCCTCTTCAATCACTCCGCTGATTTACCCGCCGGAGCCTTCCTCTCCCTCCTTTTCATGGCCCCCGGAATCAAGCGAGGAAAAACGATGAAAGGTAGTGGTCATGAATATTCCCTTAATGTGTGTGTGTGTATGTTCTTTCTATCCTTTAGAGCAAGACCTCTTCTCCCTAGCACCATGCAGCCCCAGTCATCAGGGGAGGGACATCTGTTTCCAGCCGGCCACGGTCGTGTGTGATGAGCAAGGCCACTGCCGTAGCCTTTCATTAGCCAGCCATTGTGTGGATCCAAGATAATCCGCCATTTACTGTTGATGAAAACAAATTCTGTGTGTGTGGAGCTGCCTCAATACAGGCCCAGATTGGATCACGTCAATGTACTGAATACCGCCATGGAAATGTGTCATTTTGCCATCCTCCGTGAAGACTAATATCACATTCGAGCCAAAGCGATGGTTTTTCAATTGGACATAAAGGCAAGAGATTTCTGAACAATGCTCAAAAACATACACAGGCTAGCTCTTCAGACTGAAGGTCAAGGTTCTGATGTGGCCTTCACAGCATCTGAGCCCTGTGAAAGGGTAAATGATTGATTTAGACTTGGTGTGGGAATTGACATTCATGTATTCTCTTTATCATGGCATATTGTCATCCAGCCAGAATGAAAGCTCTGTGCTAGAGCTCACAGCCTGGCCCCCGTCGAATCTAGCCGTATGTCTACCTGTCAGAAACCCTGCAGATTACTCCTACAACCCTGTGACTCGAGAGGATGTTCAGACCATATAAGAAGAAAGGAAACTTCAGAAAGAAAGTGCCTTTCTGGGCGAATCTGATCAGATAATGTTTAATTGCTTCTTTCATCTGTTGTGCTTTAATCCCATTGTTGCAGCAGGCAGTTTCATCCCCGAGATAACGCACAACACTTCCAACACTGATTTACACTTTGCAGAGCCGCACGCCGGCTGCCTCTTTCTGCTGCCGCAGCACAAAAAGTGCTTAGCCCGCCGCTCCCCCTCTTTTCTAAGGGCGAAATAAAACTAGGTGAAAATTTGAATTTCATATCAAAAGTTGTGGCGAAGCGCTACAGTTTGGGTTTAATTGAAACTGTGCAGTGGTGGGGGGGAGGGATAAGTTAGCTATGGCTAATGCAGGCACCACGTGAACCATATCATGTCAATCGTACGGCCAGACAAATAAACGGACCGGCCCTAGCTTTATAACATCTGAGAGAAATCTGTCCCCCAGAAACACAGCACGTCAACACGGCCAACAGAACCCCTCTGAAGCCTGTCGTATCGAGCTAGCTACTTACATGCCCAGAGAACACAAACGGGCCGCGCACGTGCCGCCATTGATTCCGGTGGCCCGCGTGACCCAATTGTTCAAATGTTTCCGCAGCTGTGAGTAACTACTAATGGTAGTTATTAACCACGAAAATCCATTTTTCAAATTTCAATAAGCGCCTGTGGAGGTACGCTGATTAATGATTGACCAGTCAAATGCTGTGGGGACAATCAGTACTGTATACAGCCGGATTAGCACATTCCAGCTACACCCAGTGAACATGTCAACTGTCAGTTAATAACTAAGCTCCAGTGTGCTCCTGTAACCTAACGAGACGTTCTAACAACGTTTACAAACCAGTTCCGCCGGTGCCATTTGTAATTCCTCTGAACTCGGCAATAGGGGCCTGAAGCTCGGTGGACACTTTGAAGGTTTATCTCTGAAGGGACATGCTCTGGAGCCGGTGGGCCCTTCGCCCTGCATCCTCAGGCAGGAAGGCCTAACACATAAGCTTGTGTAGCCAGCCGTTCTTATGGGGAACCCCATAATGGCCTGGCGCGGTGCAGGCCGGGGCGTTGGGGTGAAGGGCACCCTGATCCTGTTACACCATGACAACTACCAGAATCCCTCCATTCAACCACACACACGCGCGCACACACACCCTTCAAATCTGGCCATCACCAGGGTTTGCTCTTTGGGGCTATTTAAGGTAATCTCCCCACCCCCTCCATTCCCCCTATAACTTCTGCGCAGAGCAGATACGCCGCTTGGTTCGGTGTTTACTATGGGACAGGAAACTAGATGCACTTTGGAAGCACTTTGGAAGTCCTCAAGTTCCCGTTTGGTGGAAATGACAGGGGAACAGCAAGATGAAATGTCCATTAAAGGAACGACTAAAGCAGACCGAGCTAATACAGCCGACATGGTCAGGTTTTATCATAGCCTTTATTTATTTTTTGGGGCGGGGGTGGGTTGTCAGTTTGAGTGTCTGGACGAAACCAATTCCACGCCAGAAACGTCCACCAATTGCGCTACTTCGGGTCCATCCTAGTGCCCCACAGAGGGCGTAGTGTGGCGTTTCTCAAGGCAGCCAGTGAGCTCCGCCCTCACCCCCCCCCCCCGCATCCTTCCGGGTGTCCAGGCTGCAGTCAGTCACGTTGGATTACATTTCCAGACCGCGTCCGCCGCCACAGCGGCTTTGTTAGCCCCACGACCAGGGGAAGCCGTGAAGTTTGGGGGGGGGGTGCAGCTTGGGGGTCGGAGGGGGGGCAGTGGATGAGAACGAGGGGTCTAGGGGTCCAGCAGAAGCCCCGCGGCTGTTGCCCACATTAATCATGTTGCAGGGCAGGGCAAAGGGGGGGTTGGTCCTTGTCCCCACCCTCCCTCTCTCTCTGCATGTTTGCATGTCTGTCTGCTGTTGCACTTTGCATGTCCCCCACACACACACACTTCCCCCAGTGGTATAAAAAGTGTCAGGGAGGAAAACTAATGAGGTGTGTCTGTCGCCAGCTTCCTTCACCAGGGCGCTTCGGCGTTTTTTTCCGTCACCAGTGGAGTGGGGGAGGTGACAGCTTGCTTATTTACTCTGCCTTTCATATTTGCCTTTTAGTTCTTTTTTCTCTCCCCTCCTTCTTTCTGGTCCCCTTCCCCCTCTCCTCCTCCACCCTCCGTCCTGTTTTTCCTGCAGTCATCTGTTCATTCAGCTGCCTGGCTGCCAGAACCAAGTGCCTAATGGCCCATATCAGCGGAGCCGCTGCAGTGAAACACGGGCCTGTCATTAGCCCATATTGAAAACGAGAGCCGGGAGGAAGAGGACGAGCGGGTGAGAGAGAGAGGGGGTGGGCAAAAGAGAGAGGGAGACTGACTGGGCCACTGGTATTTATATTGTGTTCATTTAATATACAGGCCTGAGTAGGGAGCAGAAGTAGCCCTCCTGATACAATTATGCACCATTTCGAAGGCCGGGCTTTAGCTTGAGGAGGCTATCAATATTTAATAGGGAGTACCGTTTTTCAACGCAGAAAGGGGGACTGGGCTTTAACTGCTTTGAATAACCCAGACCTAGATGTTCCCTCCCCCGTCTATAGCGTAGGCCTAATAACGGACTGCTGAACGATGCAGGCGCGGAGCTGCGATCAGGGCCTCTCGCTTTATGATAATAGGCGGTGAAAACGCCTCGCTCGCTCGAACACCTGTGAACTCTGTGAGTACACTGTCGGCTTGGACAAATTGCCTTCAGACGCAAGACCGCGGAGGTGCAGTCCGCGTGGCGTAGCTCCGCTCTCCTCTTCTCCCACTTAACTAGCAGCACTTGCGATGCTCAAGAACCTAGAAGAGAAATGTCCTATGACAACGGGAAATGGCTTTACATAATGCTAATGTGCTCCACAATGAGGAGCAATGGGCGGCAGTTACGGTCTTCTTTATAGTAATAGCTCTCCATTGTTAAGGACCGCTAGCACACACCATGACCAGCGCAATAGACAACCACCTGTTTTGTAAGACCGGGAAACACAAAGCAAAAGGGAAACCGTCTGGTTTTGGTGATAATGTGTCGATGACTGCAAGTAACAAAAAACAACTCATAACTTTTGGGCTCTGGGGGGGTGCAGTTCCAAATGTTGAACAGTTCAAGCTGGAGAACGGCCCAAAGTCCATGACGTTTATCGTTCGGTTCAAAACGCCGAGACAAACAATGGCGACAAAAGGGAGTTAAAAGGTCAAATCTAATTGGCGCAGAAAATCCTTGATGCTCATCTCATAAACTCTACCTTATCGCAGGCAGAGTCCTGAACGGCCCTTTATTCCCTACACAGCGCACTACTACTCTGCACTCAGCCTGTAGACCGGAGCAGTGGAAGTATGGAGACAAGGTTCTACTTTAAGGTTGATATAGACAGCCATTTACAGGAGACATCCTTGAATACGTCCAGCATCCGGGTAAGACAACCATCCCAGTTTCCTAATTCAATCCATCAGGGAGGAATCTCAATAAGAAGCAATGAGGGGAATAATGACATTAAATTCCGCCTGAATCTAATTAAATTGTCCAGGGCAAAATGGGCATCAAGTGGCTTCGGAAAACAAAATGTGTGTGACTGTGACCTCAAAGCCAGGAGCCATGCCATGCACAGTACAGCAGAGGCCAGCCGTTGTTCTGTCGGCGTGTTCTGATTCATATTCAGAGGATAATACAGGGGGTCGCCCTTTGAATCAATAACACACCAAAAAATAAAGGCTGGAAAGAAGTTGGGTTTGAACCAGTTAAATAAAGTGCACCGTACCAAAAGACCTATGGTGATAAATGACAGACTGCACGCAAAAACCAGAAGGCACGTATATTATGAGCGAGGATGTTCATATAGCTAGCTAACAAAATCTGCACAAGAACCAGTCGCCGTTAGAAATGTTCCACGCACAGTTTCACACAGAGGCCTCTTTCCTTTCTCTCCCTCTAACCTTCTGTCTTCCAGCCTTTGGCAGGATATTTGACCCCTTCTTCAATACACATTATCCTTCCCTGCAGTCCAGATGGAGAAAATTAAGTTTCCATGTGAACTGGCCACAAAACTCCCGGCACACAAAACCTCAGCTGGATAAAAGGCTTGTATAGAGACTGCTTGCTCTGTGGCTGTCTGTTCTCCTCTCCGAGTTCTGTTACATTCCCAGCTCTGACGCCACACTCCCCAACACTCTGCGGCGACGTTTGAAGACCGGAAGGGAAGACATATCAGGGGTACATTTTTTTCCTTGGTTCTGCACCATCCTATGGTGCAAAATATGGGTTTGACGATCTCCCCCGTCAATTTGTGTATCCCTACGGTTTTTGCTTTCCCTTCTTCACATGACCCTTTGGTTACCCCTGGAGTTATTTTGCATTCGTTAGGGCAATTACAACCAAATCAAGCCATAATAAGTGCCCGTCTGAGCAGTTTTGGCTCTTAGCTCATCTTACAATGACAAGGGAGACAGACGGCGGCCGGTGAAATCATGGAACCTGTGCATCTTGTCTGGGAGCTGACAGGAAACACATGGCTCTGTGCGTAGTAAAGTTGACAGGCGGTTGAGGCTGCACGTTGTTCAACGGCCATGTCAAAGCCTGTCACAATGAGTCACATGTAAGCGGCGGCCACCCTGTGATAACGACAGTTTACCTGCGAGGGCTAACAGACTCACTCAATGTTTTGGCACGGCGGCTTCCAATGGAACTCCATTTAGCAATTCATTCCTATGTGATAAATCCATGCATGGAAACAGCCAACACGCGTTCTGTGAATGCTACAATAAAACACAGATAAAAGGCAGCTTCTTCAGTGACCAACTCACGTCAAAGAACAGCGGGTGTTTGTGAGTGTGTCGGTCCGGTTGCCTGGCGGCGACGACCGGGTTGAACTTTGCCCCCGGAGTTGGATATCAGTGTCCACAGCAGAATGAACGAATTGATGACCCCGCAGCGCAAGAACCACGTTCTACCACGCTTAAAGGAGCCGAGTGGCTGAAGACATATGGGATCTGCACTAAACACTACGTATCGCAGACAAAGTTCCTCAGAGTCGTATGGCCAGGCATCAGAAGGGTCAAGGTGTACAGAAACATTTACAGAATCCAAGGTTGTTCGGCGGAAGACACACATGCTATATGTGTAGGAGGGGTAGACGGTGTCAGGCACTCCAGCATATGATCCTTTAGCTCCAGTGTAAACACCTGGATGAGAAGCGGGGTTTGGAGAATGATGACAGTGTATGGGGCGTGATCAGCATGGCTGTAGGCTCCATCCAGCATGGCCCCTCTGTCAGCCCTGATGGTCAGGCACTGGGGCTCGCGTAACAGACTTCACAGGGACAGAATGTAGGCTTAGGCCAAGCTGCATTTTTATTGTGTGTCTGGGTGTGCGTGTGTGTGTCAGAAGGAGAATTTTTCCTGCTCTCCCCTGATTAAAGCTTTCACATACTTAAGCCCCTCCTCGCCACCTCCCTTCTCCCCCAACCAAATTCATTTCCCTCCTTTGATGGAGACAGAAAAGGCTTTTAATGGCTGTGTCCTTCAAACCTGAGTGTGCTAATAATAAGAGTGAAGATAAGATTTGTTTTACTGATTTTCTTTGATACTCGCAGGCATGGAATTAATTGTCTTGATTAAATATTGTCTGTCTGGGTGTTGAGACGGAGCAGAATTAGAGGTCCCTTGTTAAACCTGTATAGGTTCTGAGTACAGCGTGGCCCAGGATACAAAGACCAAAATGATGAGCAGTGACATCACAGTCAAGCAACAAATTAATATCTGATTCAACACAGCCTACAAAGACCCTTCAAACTCAACTGAGTTTGGGAAAACATTTAAGCCAGGAAAATAAATAGGGGTCTGAGTAAGTAATAAAGTCATAATTGTATGCACAGATTTACCAGCTATGCAATACATTATACCTGTCCATTTAATTACATAGTCACGACAGGTTAGTCATTAGTGAATGGGTCCCCTTGGAATTTTTGGGAAAAAGAAGTAGACGGGCCAACAATATTCAACACATTGTCATTGGAACCAACTTGTTGAAACTTTTTCACAGTTTTGAAAGAAACGGCAAAAACACTGGGTAGAATAGGGGCATGGTGATTGAGATGTAGGAAAATGGCCTGGTCCTCGGTCTGCATGCTGCTGTCGCAGGGAAACCTGAGAGGGGCTCCGACCTGTGACTCAGAGCTGCGGAGCATCGTCTAACACTAAGAATATGGCTGGCTAAATGAAGTCATTTCCTTTCATTTGAACCCTCTCAACAGATCAGAAGCCACAGGTGACTGGAAATGCACCCGAACACTTTCGCAAAGATCTCGACAGCTACACCGCCATAGCATCATCCACAGGAAATGGTTCTTTCCTTCTAGTGGAAGTCAGTGAAGCTTCATAGAGGAGGACCTATTACGACTTTATGCAAAAACGCGGCACGGTAGAGCATGTGTATACCCCCCCCCCCCACACAACCCTCCTCCCCCTTCTGTGAACAAGGGCTTTTTCTACAGCTGGGTAACAAAGCATGACCCAATAATCCTAAAGCCTGACTCAAAGCTGGAACCTCCTCTCTGAGGACTTTATAAGACTCTGCCCGGCGTGGGTGGGGGGGGGCAGCTAGGCATGTATGGGGGATGGGGGGATTACACACAGATGCACGCACATGCACACACACACAACCAAGCTAGGTTTGATTATTCTAATTATGACTTAAGCCCTGAGTAGATTATAAACGCAGGCCAATATGTGCAAAATGGAGCTCCCTCCAATACGGAACCATACCGTCAGGCATACTGGATGAGGCCACGAATCTGGGCCAAACTGGTTTTACACTAATTAATTTCACACACCCAAACACTGACAACTGACTTATGAGGAGGACCACCCTGACAGTGGGTGACTTTGCACCCACTAACACAAACAGGAAAAGTGCAGAGTAAGTCGAATTCCGAAGAGGAGAAGCCGCGGCACAGCCAGACATGAGTCAATGGAGACGGCGCTTAGCAACAGGTCTGCTCCTGTCCTGCTCTGACAGTCGGCGGAGCGTCTTAAGGCAGGTAACAAGGTTTTGGATAACTGGGATTTGCAAGTCCTGTCTGAACCATCAAACACACAAGGCCAGAGTCAACTTGACGCACTGAGGACAGTGGTTTAGGAGTGGTTCCAAAAGGAATGGTTCCAAGGATGACTATTTCTCCACAACCCTATAGAACCTGTGAGTTCCTAAACAGTCCATCTGCCTCACAGACCGAGGCTGGGACAACCAGACAGACGCCTGTATATCAAATATCTCATCTTACAGCATGGTTAGGTGTTTTGAAGATACAAGCAACTCTCATTAATATAGCTGTTTTTTAGACCATATGAATTCATGCACTTTGTAGGAAGACTTTATAGTGTAAACAAATGGGTTAGAGACATAAAAACCCAGTGCAGAAATGAATGTATCACCAATAGTATAAAGGGATATAGAGATCCATCTTGGAACATTTTGCTCCTTTTCATATTTCTCATAAAAAGGCACACAAGGAAATAAATTATATAATTCACTGCTAATCCTTCAAAGTGTTTCTTTTAAGACATGCTATAAGTAGCGTGTTTTTTTCCTACATTTTATATGATACACATCATCATAATTTCTGTGATTTTATGTTTTTTGTCTTTCAAGAATCCTTCCTTAACAGTAGACCTAAGATATCCCTTATATGGAAATAATATTGTACTTCAATATATTCAAGCACTTTTGACAATGTTCAGAAACAATATGAAAAAGTTGGATAAACCCATAAGTTCAATGGGCTGCTGGACCCTAACTAAAGTTTTAATCATTTCTTACATTGGTTTAGAATGGTCCTCTATTCATAACTTTCTATTCAGACAGATGTATGAATAAAACAATGTTTCGTTGGATCCGGCAGCCTCTGAAGTGTCCCTTTGTCTAAAATAACCCTCAGCGGTGGCTATTTTGCAGTGATCGCCTTGGAAATGCTAGACGGATATCGATCATTTCAAATGAAAAGCTATTGTGTAGCAGTGGGGCTACCCAAACACAAATGTCCGTCTTTCCAACAAAACTATAATTTCTTGAAAGGAAAAGGCACCGAAGTCAATTTTATAAGCCTAGCTCCAAAAGATGCGTCCAACGCGTGTGTAAAATTGCGTAAACATTTTCCATATTAGATTGGATGCGAGTCCTTTGTCTTGTCCAACGAGCAAATAAACAAAAGATAGCCTAGGATTTGGATCAAAGCGGATTATGTTGGCTTGATTATAATAGGAAAACATATAACAGTATTTGTCTCAAATAAACGGCCCTCTATAAAAAATAAAGACGGCATCGAGGTATCGCAGAATAAACATAAAACTGCCTCTAATGGAAATCTATTGTATCCGAGAATGCACCCCCGTCCGCGCACGGAACGGGTAGCCTTCCACAGACCTCGACGACGAAAAAAAAGTGCTGAATGTTGCCAGCACATAGCTGGGTCGGTTCATCGTAATGTGAAACGCGTATATGCTCTATCGAGGCTATGGAATTGCTCATTTGTTTTAAATCGCTTAGGCTTAAAACTACAAAAAATGCATTTACCAAACAGCTACAATGAAGGCAACTCAACTGACAGCCTTTTAATTTTTTAACAGCTGAGATACGGATCAACGTATCATGCTTTCCTCTAAAATAGAGTAACACAACCAACCATATGATAATTCGGGTCACTTATTTCGATTCTAACCAAATGTCTATCGTCTTTTGTTCAAATTGCTACATCATAGACCAGGTTTTCCATACTTTTATTTGTATCTTAAAACTTATATCTTAAGCCCAGCCTATCCTTGTCTTTATTGAGTTAGTGGGCACAGACTAATCTGAAAAGCCGTGTAAAAGGAGAACAAGGACAAAGTGCTGCGTTTTTGTTCTACTTACCGACTTGTAAGACATTTTCCACACAACCAGTCTCCAAAAGCCGGATGCCCCTGCGGAAAGGCAGTCCATCTCCGGTGCCCGCAGTCCCGGCGGCGCCCGTTGTACTGGTAACCCCTCCAGGGACAGCCCCAGATCCAGCGGGAGCCCCTGTGGCCACCACCGGACCCTCTTCGCCGGCTACGCGGCACTGAAACGACGAATACATACATATTTCCCTTTCGTTCCTCGGAAAGGACCAGTACACTATACGGCGCTGTACAGGCTCTGGGATCCGCTCGAAGCGCTCCTCCACCCTCTCAAAGGCCCATTTCTCCGCTACAGCCTTAGCCGCACAGTCCAACAGAGATTCCGGGCAGCGAAACCGAGAGTTCGGAAAACCCGGACCAGGCCCCGGACCTGGTCCTCGGGGAGCCGGGCGCAAGCACGGTCGCTTGCTGGCCGGGGGTAACGACAGATGAAGCGGTGGCTGAGGCGGTAGCTCTCCACGTCCCTCCGCCATGACGACCAGATAAACACTGAGAACAGGCGACCAGTTTCAGAATTGCACAAACGAGCCACCACCGCACAACCGGAGAGGAGGGGTGGGGGTTAAAGGGGTTTATACGTCACCACAAATAACAAACGGTGTGTGTGTTTGTGTGTGTATAGAAGTGCGTGCACGTGTTCGACTACAAACACGTGTATAGTTTATGCTTGTGTTATATATATTAAATTTTGTTATGTTTTTACTCATTTAACTTATAAGTCATGGTTTTACTTGAGGTGAATGATATTTGTGTTTGTCTTAAAGAGTGGGCAGACTATGTAAGAGTCTCACCTCAACTTCAACCCTGATCTTTAAAGTGAAATAAATTGTCCCAAATAAAACAGAAGACTGTTTTGAAGTAAATATGTTATGGAAACATATTCCCTTCAGTACTCATACAAGGCCTATGACTTGCGAATATAATTCTCCGTTTTAAAATATTGCATGTAAGCTATGCCAATGTTTCCAATCCAGCAAAACACGTTCTTAAGATACCCATACAGTATCAAACAGGAAGGCGTAAGCGTTCACAAGCACTCCCACACATGCCAGGACATAGAAGGCAGGTTCGGAATTGTTTATTCAATAACATGATCATATATTGAGACATATGCAACTGATCTATGTGCAATTTGAGTTAACTGCCTTTCTTTTGGAAATAAATTAAATTAAATGTAATTTCACCTAGTTGTTTGGGGAATTAATGTAACAACCTGTCAGTTCAGGTCAGATGACCTGACCACTAGGCTACCTGCTCCACCTAAATACAATGTAATAACCCAATATGAAGTCTAATAACCACTCAACATCTCATTTAGGATGATTTCTAGTCCAAAATGCATATATGTATACACACACACAGAGATAAATATGTATATATATATATATGTATATATATATATATATATATATTATTTATGTATACATATTAAAAGCTGTAGATACGGATAAGAATCAGAAGCACAGCATATAATCAGAAAGCCCTGAAAAAGTATACACATTATCTCCTGTAATGAGCCGGTGTCTCTGATCAATCATGCAGTCCTCATTTAGAAACAGTTGCAAACGTTGTCAATGCTCGATTACACCCACACTGAGTGACTGAATGGTGTTTGCTCCAATTAACATTGTTATGAATAATTTATACTAGAGGGATTCACAAACTTTATACACTGAAGATTTCTCTTTTGGCTTGGCATTATAGTATATATTTTTCTTCACAATCTTCACACCAAACAGGGAATCACAAATCAGCATTCTCAATGGCCTTTCGGAGTCACTACCTAGATGGCCAGCATCCCAGAGTTGCCTCTTCACTGTTCTATATAATGAAGCTGCCAGTTGAGGACCTGTGAGGCATCTGTTTCTCAAACTAGACACTATGGTACTTGTCCTCTTGCACAGTTGTGCACCGGGGCCTCCCACACCTCTTTACATTCTGGTAAGAGCCAGTTTGCGCTGTTCTGTCAAGGGAGTAGGGCACAAAGTTGTATTTCTACTATGGAATAGCCTTAATTTCTCAAAACAAGAATAAACTGACATTTTTCAGAAAACATTTCTCAGTTTCTGGCCAGGATTAACAAACACAACATGCCATTGGAACACAGGAGTGATGGTTGCTGATAATGGGCCTCTCTATGCCTACGTAAATATTCTACTGAAAATCTGCATTTAGAGCATTAACAATGTCTGCACTGTATTTCTGATCTATTTTATTTTATTTTAGTGGACAAAAATGAGATTTTCTTTCAAAACAAAGACATTACTATTTGACACCAAACTTTTGAATGGTAGCATACATATTTTAAGTCACTATTACTTTTCTGTATTTTAGCCAATTTTATTGCTCATGTGGTGTCTCCCATAAATATTGACATTATAATGTGAAAGTCTAGATGTTCTTATTCAGCCATCTCTGTGCTGAATATCAAATATTATACATGTCCTTGTGACAATTCCAGTTCTATGTTTATCCAGAACTTGAAAAATATCAAAATGTATCACAAAATGAGTGGGACCAGACAGGCCTCTCTCAGAACAGACCAATCAGATTTACACTTTTTCCACCCAAGAAAGAAAAAAGGTGTTAAGATTATTTTAATCTACTCTGCTAACACAGCCTGCTGTCAGGCCACAGCAGCTACACTCCTCACTACCAGCTTCAGAACGGTTGTGATAAAATATAACAACGTTTCTGAATGCGTTTCACTTGCCTGCAATGTGAAAGAGAAAAAGAAATATAAGAAATATGGGCTCTCTAAACATGCCCAAGCACAGCCACCCATCACCAACCCACCCATCTGCACCCACAGAGCACAAGCTGCAATTCTGTGTGTTTGTGTTGAGGCCCAGCCCCTTACCTTGTTCCCCCTGTAGAGACGATGAGGGACACTCCTGGAAGCCCCTGTTGTTGTCCCTCCTCTCTCACCTCTTTCCCTTCTCTTTTCTCTTGAAGGAGGTTATGTCTCTTTGAGGCTCCCGGCCCACGAGCTGTTTTGTCAGTCGCTGGAGATGAGATTGCCTGGCCTCATTGTCCTTCAGAGCTCGCTGGGATCTATAAAGCCTCTTTCTATCTTAAAGACTGCCAGTTCTGGAGTCCAGCTGAGCGCTGTGTGAAGGGTGTGAAAAGGGAATCAGAAAGCTCCTTCCATCATGGGTGGCCTCCAGCAGTCTGTCCCCGCGTGCTGCAAGTCTCTGCGTGTTGACTGGCTTACGTCGCTCCTTGCGTATTTCACAAGGACAAACGCCACAAGTTGTACTCGCCATTGTACATGATACCATTTTAATATCCTGTTTTAGCCTGCTACATTACAGGGAACCCTGGCCACCTTCAATAAGGAAGGTTGTGTGTTTTAGCACAGTGCTATCGGGAGTGCTGATTGGGGAAGCTGACAAGGGAGCTCAGACATTCCGTGGCGTTAGGACAGCCCACGCCACTGCAATGATAATTGAGGTGACATAGATGCGGGGTGATGTTTT
This sequence comes from Esox niger, assembly GCA_016801105.1. Lineage (NCBI taxonomy): Eukaryota > Metazoa > Chordata > Actinopteri > Esociformes > Esocidae > Esox > Esox niger. The sequence continues at coordinate 153,876 of JACXGJ010000141.1, forward strand.
GGGCAAACACAGTGTTTGTTTACCTGTTGGTGTGTTCACAGACAGAGCAAACAGCGGGTGTCAGAGTAAGTAATGACAGGACTCTCAGCATGCCTGCTACGGTCCAGTTGAGTGCATAGAGGAAGATGACAGGATGACAAGCCACCACAGAGGACACCAGCCATGGGGGGGGTACAGGGGGCATGCGCACACGCGTCTCCCAATTTCATACATCCTCCCGTTGTTGTTTTTTTTCACGAGGGGATAATTCTACTATTGTGTGACAACAAAAGCCAAATGTAGCACGTTTTTTGGACGTCAACGTGCTCCATCTCTTCTAAAAGGTAATGAGAATCCAAACTTGGAACAGCCACGGCCCTTCCACTAGGTCTGTGTACCCCCCCCTCCCGGTTAAATCCCTGAGGAGCATAATTACATTGAACAATGGACTACAATCCCAATGGTGGATGCAACCAGTTACCAAGGCAACGATTATGATAGATTTAAGGGAGAGAAGACAGGTAATTGGAAAAAGATTGATAGGGGACAAGGGCCCATTAAAGGATATCTCATAGGGAATTACCAATACATAATGACAAGGCTTTTCTTCCACCAAGCTGATAGGTCAAATCTGTGCTGTGCTCTTACGTTTGTTCTGTCTCAAACACTTACGTATGAGTTCCGCACAAGTGGGTCGGTGTGAAATGGAAATGTGATGCGAGACGAAGGTTACGACTGACTTGTCAGTCCACTGCTACAGCATATCGACATCGTCAGATCCCGCACAGATTTGTATTGTTTGATGTCTCAGTGGCAAACAAGGCATACTCTTATTCATGTCTGAGAGGCCTAGCATGAAAATGCACGTACCGAGCACTGCTTAATCCTACAGACACAATGAATATCCATAGCATCGGGACTGATGCAAGGCTCTTCATTCCATTCCTATTATTCTGACCACCCTCTCCTACTTCATTCGTGCAAAAAGAAAGGAAGAGAGAGACGATCCTCCCTCTGGCAGACCTTGCTTAGACTTGGCCTGAACAACACAGGCAGGGCTGTTCTCTTCTTTCTGACTCCTGGTCTGAGCAGGCACTTTATGTGGCGTCAGCGCTGTTCCGTCAATCTACCTGTCTTTTGGAGTGAGAGACTAGCTGTATGGGCATGGTTCACTTTGTAGCCCTGCGGGGGTTTATAAGGGTTAAGGAACATCCCAGAATTCCCCTGGGACAGGGGAGCCTGGTACATATACCTCCAGCCGATCCGTCGGAGCCCCATCGGCCTGGTGACGTCAGACAGTTGTGGGCAGGCTGTGGCTTTGCACCGCGGCAGTTGGTGAACAGTGAACAATGGCCGTGTTGATAGAGGAGCCAGCACTACCTGTAGGGCCTGATTTTTATCACAAAGGCTGCAGAGAGAGGCTCTCCTCAACCCCCTCCTCAGGGCCTGTAGCTGTCAACAGCCTACCAGGAAGGCCCAGACACCCATTAAAAATATGTCCACGTCAGTCAGAGTTGTGAGGAGCACAGCACAACACTACACTCAGGGTGTGAATACCGAATTACCCACAGAGCCTTCTGATTCACGATGCATTGATAAGATATGAATGTAGCTCTGGAATAGACTGGGGTTGCCCCAAAATACGTTTTTTTGTCACTGGAGAAAGAACACAATGTTCAATCTCTACTATGAATGTATATTACATTTTATTTGATGTCTTTGAAATGTGGTTTGAGTGGGTCTGGGCATGCCCTGATTCCAGACTAAGCATTTGTTGGTCTGACGGTGTGATGATTAAGGCTGAGGTGTCAATTAGGTGTTTGCGTATTGGCCAGACAGCACCATAAAGGCACAAGACACAGGGCTGATTTTCTCAACAGATAGCTCTCATGCTTTTTCCCACCTTGGAGGACTTCCTCCACTGCCCCTCCAACACGACACACTCCCCCAGTCTAGGTCGGCTGATCGGAAGTTAATTAGTCGAAGTATTAATGGAAGTAGGAAATGCTCTGTGGCAATGTGCCCTTCATGTTCCTTTCACACCCAAGGTGGCAAAAGCTCTTAGCAGTCCTTCATGAGTCTCCGCCCCCCATGGTCAGCAGCCTCTCTACTGCAAGCAATGGCTGTGTCCACTTTACACTCTGTATGCTACTAAGTCTCCTCTCTCCTAATCCCCACCCCTCAGTCCCTCCTTTCTCCCTCCTCTCTTTCTCGAGTTCCTTCTCTATTGTTGTGGGCCTGAGGGCATTTCTGCTAGTCATGAAGAAGAGAATGGCTGCTGGTCAACGGAGAGGCCTTTACACAAACACAAGCGGTGACCAGCCACTGATCCCGTTTGAGTGATGGGTGTTATCTACAGGACACCGGCTTTTATTGGCTCTGCTAATACAGAGTTACTGTGGCGAGACTGATCAGTCCGTGGTGCAGCTGCATTTTCAGGCCTCTAACGCTAGCTAGTGAGTGACCGCCTGGCCCAGGACCAAAACAAAACGTACGACTGCGCCTTTAATACCCCAACCCTGAAGGAGGGAATGAGGTATAACACGCTATGGGATGAGCCCTATCATTTTATTTTTACAATAGCGCCATTCAAGGTCGATGAGGATTCTACTCTGCCAGATCCACTGCCTTTCCAGGTAATACAATCATAGCTCCACCCTCATTCTCTGATTTAGAACCCAGCCCAGACAGCGTGGGCCATTGGAATGCTGTACCCTACTAGCTGCTTCAGGAACATGTCGTAAGTGTATGGCAGCCAGCATCAATCTACTTAATAAAAAACAACTTTACCCAAGACCTTCAGTAACCACAGATGACACAAACAAGCATACGACTGCCACGTACACATTGAGCCCCCTTGTAGAGGACTCCCATGCAGACTGAATGGAAGCTATGACATTCAGGGCCCTTGGCCAAAAGGTTGGACCTCACAGGGGCCAGGCCGACAGGATACAAACCTCCCTGCTGTCAAGGTTTGCCAGCCTTCTAGAACAACGGGGGACGTATGCATCTTTTGGATTGATGGATGTGAATGGATTCCTGGGACTGACGAACTGTGGAATTCTCTATTTGTGTTCTGACTTTGTAGTCTAAGAGACCCACTAACTAAGTCTACAGTAAGAAACTATTATGGGCCATAAGAATGAAGTACCAACTTTACCATCCGTCCTTGGCCTCTAACAAGGAAATTACTCAAATTGCCTCTAAAGGAAGAGTGAAAGCTTCCTTTTTACGAGGGTCTTCCTTCTCTGGAGTCAAAGAGAGATCCCCAAGAAATAGAAAGAACTCGGACCCTCCATAAGTTTGTAAGCTGACCCCCTACTGAGCTCAGAGTTGCAGAGTCCCTTTTGTGTGCAGAGGGCCTTGCCGCACAGCGTGTTTCACCTTTTCTCACCTTTCCTCCGAGACTGGAGTCGCACGGTGCTCTCCCAGGAGTTGGACGCGGAGCACCCAGTTCTGCACATCAGCAAGAAGCTCATCCTTGCTGATGTCAGCCGGAGAGGTGCCACCTCCTGGGGCAGCACTTAAGCCTGGTCAACGACCACTCGCCCCTACAGTGGATGGCCCGGGCCACGGACACCGATGCCCAGGTGACCCGCTGGTTCCTGGCCCTGCAGGACCACTCCTTCATGGTCCGGCACTGGGCGGGGAAGCAACATGGGAATGAGGACGGCCTCTCCTGGATGTATTCCTCCGGGGCCACATCTCTGAACCTCGCCCCTCCCTCCCTCCCTCTCGCAGGTCTTGCCGCTTGCAGGGGGGATGTGGTTCCGTACGTGCCTCAGTCCTTAGTCACTGGATGCCACGCCGGCTCTAATGACCCAGGACCTCGCAGAGCGTGCACCGTGAGAGTGCACGAGGGTCAGGCACGGCTGCCTAATGGAACATCCGAGGGGCAGCTATTAGGGCCGGGCCCTCCCCTCCACACCTGCCTCTCGTCAAACGTAATATGGTGAGGTATGGAAGGAAGAGACGGGAAAGGTTGTTTAAACGTGATGTTTTGCCCTGTGCTCGGCAGCGAATCACTGTTTATTTTGTGACCATGAGTAAAATGTCCTTTGCATTCGCACTTCCTCCCTGTGCCTTGTCTTTGCCGCGCCCCCGTATCAACATCCTCAGATACAGACTCCTTGCGGGGTGGGCGTGGCAAAGTGTTTGGCAGGAGTAAAGATTCTGTTAGCCAGACTAGGGAGGATGGCAACTGCACACACAGGTTCTCTGCAGCACATATCGATAAAAGGAGTTGATCAATAACTCTCTACAGTGACACTGAGACGCCGTCCTTGAGCGACCACACCGATCGGGTCAAAGAAAAGGTCCCCAGACCCCGAAGGTTAGTCAACTTTCCCTAAACAACCTCCAAAGTGTAGTCGGAGAAATCACGTTCCAGTGCAATGAATAAGGATTAAGCTGTGATTAAATCAC